>JALBCR010000882.1:52500-290244 GCA_030710515.1 Abscondita cerata | reverse complement strand
GGTATAACAAATGTTGGACCTCTTTTTTTTTGCGTTTTTAAACAGGTTAATTCTCTAAATGATAACATGCCTCGCAACAAAACCGGAATAAAGCACGGCCTCCGTACTGAGGCTGCAAAAACTTTGCTGGTTTATGAAAAGCAACATTGAGTCGGTATGTTAAACGCATGGAGAGAACATCCTGAAGAAGAAATTAGGCAGGTGCCAGTGTTTCCTTCACAGGTGAGGTCGGCGAACAAAACTACTGAAGTCTTATTGCTACATAAATGTCAACGTTACCCATAAACTTGCGAGGGCTTTATGGAGGCTAATTGTAATTAAGCCCTCACAAGTGTGGATGAAACGTCGGCATTTATGTAGCAACAATAATTCTGTTACTCGCCCTGCACCTAGAATGAACACGCTTTATAATTTCTATTGTATTAATTGGGAGGGGGGGATTCTTATCCTGAAGAAAAATTCAGTTTACAAATCGAATCGAGCACATTATTCAACAATTTACAGAGAAAGAAGAAGTAATGGTTCAGATTATATTACTCAAGGACGTCATCTTTAGTATGGTTTAACATTAAAATCGAGATAGCATGTTTTGTGAATTTTGGTTTCCTTTATTTCACACAAATATAAGAAAGAAATATTTTGCAAAACATAACCTACAAGTACGGTACGATGTACAGCTTTTAACAGACATAACGTGTCCCTGATCTTTGAAAATTTTAAAACTGCTTAGCAGAGTGTCTTTCAACTAAAGAAGTTCTAAATATAGATTTGCGATTTGATCTGGGCTTATCAACTCTCCATAAATCGCCAAAGTCTGACTCATTTAGAGTCAAAAGCGGTGGAGCAATAACCTATGCCAAAAGACGAGTCAATGTTACGATGATTGCTGCAATTAATGTCGGTGGAAGATTTATTCCTCTAATGTTTATGTTTCCTCGCGCTTACTTCAATGATTTCATGCTTACTGGCGACAACCTGAGACTATCAGTGACGCAAACCCCTTAGGTTGATCTAATGAAAAACGTTTTTTGCAATTTTTTGAACACTTTCTGAAACATACAAAGCCATCTAAAAAATCTCCTTGTATTCTCCATTAATCACATATTTATTCTTCTTTATGCAGAAAAAACAGTAAATTTGTTGTCGACGTTTCTGACTACTACAACGTCTAGCCTTTATCAAGACATCCTGTTTATTAATCTTAATTAGATAACATTACAACATATTAGTTATTAATACTTATAAACTTAAATCGTTTTCACCTCTGGAATTTGCTAATTTGACATTTAAAACTCTTAACGGACATATATTACTTATCACAATCACAAATTTAGATTTAATTAATTAAAACACACATATGTATAAAACAGACTACGTCCAAACGACTAAATAAAAAAAATCTAAAATATAAACCTTAATATGTAATGTATGGTAATGTTAGTATAGATAAATCTATTAATTCTACAATGTATGGGACTTTAGGTTATTTATTTATATGTATTGTTAAAAATTTGTTTACATGCAGTTCAATTTACATAGTATAAGTGATTATCATTATGTATTACACAACTAAAAAGGAAATTAAATAACAATACTATCAGAGATAAACTAACTTAAACAATTCTTAAGGTAATAAGATTAACATAACAATTTCCGATTATTCTAAATATTTCTGTATATAAGATTAAAATTTGGACTGGAAGATAAGAAGAAGTCTACGTCTAGTTTATAAGTATTTGCAAGACGCATTGCATTATACAAAGGACTATAATACATATAATTTGTACGGGCATAAGGTACCTTAAAAAGCTTATAGGTTTTCTGGTTAATGCGAGGAATGTTGAAACAAATTCTGGACAGTAAGTACGGCGAGTCTATATGGTTATTAATGAGGCGATGGAGAAATTTAAGACTGAATATATTTCTTCTATGTAATAAAGGTGCAATATTTAAAACTTCACATATGTTCGCGTAAGGATATTATCATAATCATAACCAAGTTTTAATCCAATGATTCTTATAATTCTTTTTTGAAGATTCTCTAACCTTTCACTATGAACGACACAATGTGGTGACCAGACAATTGCACAATAATCGAGCTGAGAACGAATTAATTGATTGTATAGAACACGGATTGATGTAATATCTCTAAATTCTTTGGTCATTCTGTAGACAAATCCAATTAGTTGGGAAGTTTTTACAAACTGCGTCTATGTGGTAATTAAAAGTTAAATCTGAGGACAGCATAACACCAAGATCTTTTATTGTATTTTTCTTGTTAAAACCTGATTTGATATAGTGTAATTATGTAGATGGGGATTTTGTGATTTATGAAATGAGATTGTCACACATTTATTAATATTTAATGACATACAATTTAGGTTGCACCAATTTTCCAAAAGTTGATACCTTTTGTATAAGGTCACAGTCACTGGGTGTTTTTATTACGGTAAAAATTTAAGGTCATCAGCAAATAGTAATTTTGAATGGGACTCGGTAAATCCAGATCATTAATGTATATTAAGAATAAGTAAGGACCCAAGAGGGATCCTTGAGGAACACCTGAATTTACTTGAATGTATTTAGAGACTGCAGATTTAATTTTTACGCTCTGTTTTCTATTCGTGAGGTAACTATGAAACCAATTTAGAAGTGATCCATTTAATCCATAAGCTCTCAATTTAGCAATAAGATGATGGTGACTGACTTTATCAAAAGCTTTACTGAAATCGGTAAATATTGCATCTACTTGATAACCTGCGTGAACGGAATCAAGCAGAGAAGCTTGAAAAAGATAGTAAGTTTGTGACCGTTGATCTACATTTCATAAAGCCATGTTGATCATTACTGATTATGTTTTTCAAACAAGGTGTTAATACATCACGAATACAACTTTCAAAGAGTTTAGCAATGCAAGATTGAATTGCAATTGGTCTATAGTTTGAGATAAGTGACTTATCTCCACTTTTATGTATTGGTGTAATGAGACTAAATTTTAAATCATCGGGAAAAATACCAGAAGAAAGGGACCAATTAAAGAGATTAGTTAAATGTGGTGTTAATATGGAAGCACAATGTTTCAATATAATTGGAGATATTTGGTCAGATCCCGGCCCTTTCCTTTGATCAAGAGACAGGAGTTTCTGCAGTACAACATCTTGGCTAACTTGAAATGAATTGATATTCAGAGAAGAATCAAAATCGTAATTTGGGACATTATTAGGGGAGTCAAAAACACTTGAGAAATGGTCAGCAAAAGATCAGCTATACCCTTAGCATCATAGGCTGTTTTTAAATTGTATGACATTTCAGATGGGTAATCTTTATGTTTTTGTATTGTATTCACATAGTTCCAGAAACTTTTAATATTATGGGAATAGAATTTTCAATGGATTTTAAATAGTTATTGTAATCGAATCGATATAACCTATTGCATTGACTACGGATATTTGAGAACTCAATGTAATCATTTTGATTTTTGGACTGTTTGTATAGAATATGGTAATACTTTTTCATATTGATAGCTTGTCGTAATCGAGAAGATATCCATCTTGGAAAATTCGATTCTCTAATAAGTCTTATTGGTGTAAACATCTTATTTCCGTTGTCTAAAAATATTTACAAACTTTGTATACGCTTGTTTACCGTAGTAGATCTAGAGATACTTGACCAATCACTTTGAGCAAGATAACTTTTAAAGTTTATGACATCACATCTCTTGAAATCATAAAATGAATAGTAATTCTTTAACATGTTCACTTTACTAGTTTGGCCAATTGAAAATGATAGAGCTGGGTGATAACCATTTGATTCCTCAGGCAGTAAAGGATCTATGGATCGGGCTAAATATAGTAAATCAAATGATGAGAAGATAAGATCCAGTAATTTACCGTCACCATTAGAGATATAGTTTTTTTGGAGAAGATTTAGTGATAAAAAGAATCCTGTATGATACGTGCATTGGGAAAGTTTGATAGAACGCAATGTCTCTTGAGAGTCTAACCAGGAAGTATCTGGAAGGTTGTAATCACCGGCAATAATTACATCAGTAAAATGTTGATTTGACGTTAATATTTGTTCAACCGTTGAACAGTGATTTTGATATTTATCATTAGTACTCATTGGTGGAATATACACACCTCCGACAAGAAGACGCGTTTGATTGTTTTGAATTGTAATGAATACTTGCTCAACCGAATTAGATTGAGAAATTACAAGACGTGACGACAAGCGCTTAGTGACAGCAATTAAAACACCCCCACCACTCAATTTGTGACTAGTAGCCGAATCTCTATCTTTCCTATATACATTATGATTGAAAAGACCGAGTTCGTTATTAGATATAGATGATGTTAAATTGGTTTCAGTGAGAATAACAAAATCAAAATCCTGCATTAATAATGATGATGATAAGTTTTTTATTTTACTTCGACAACCATTTACATTTTGATAGTAACACAAAGAGTAGTTTGCCCGTTGGTTAGTTTTTTGATCAACAATTTTGGAATACCCCACTACCTTATTGTAATATTTTTTACCTTCTTCACTTCTTTTTCCTTTAACTGGTGGCAAAAGCTTTGTAGATAATTTCTTTCGATTGTGGTCTTATCTCTAGTGACAGATATAGTAAAGTTTGAATTGAGTCTTCTGAATCCAGTCACAGAACGCAGTAATGAGATAGCAGTAGTTTCATTTGGTAGAATTATCTTAAGAGGTCGACATTTTCCATTAGTAGGCGATTTACCCAAACGGAAGAACTTGCAATCTTCAATCTTCGTGTCAAAGGATATATTAGAGAATACTTTCTTCAGCAATTTATTATCATGTTCCATCATTTCTTGTGTATTAGAAGATGCACTTTCATCTAGGTTAAAAGTAGGATATTTTTGATCTCAGAGTTCTTTCTTTTGCTTCAGCTACAGCAGTTTCGATTATTTCATCACGGTCTACAATTTGAGAGTTAAGTATGTCGCAAAGTTTTCTGAGTGCACCAATAACTTCTAGAAGTGTGTCAATCTTACTCTTAGTAGAATCAACACAATTTGTACAATGGAAAATCAAGTGTTTGTTTGGTGATTTAATTAGCACTTCTTCATTACGAGATAGGCCTCCATATGTTGCATGAAGGGGCAATAAACAATTGTCACACTTGGATTTCTTTATCAATATTTAAAATTTGTTTGCAAACTAAACATTGGTTTATTATAGGCATCTTGATATGATATTATTTCTATGTCTATTCCCAGGTAATTAATTAGTTTTCTTTAGAGAACTTATTTTACTTGTTTATTTATTTTTATTCTTAAGTGATTTATACAGCATTTACTAAATGTTCACCATTGTAGTATCAATCATGCACAAGCTGCAAAACTCCGATTTCAACTTTCAGTTCATTAAATAATCAAATTTGTGAGTTGCAAATGATTAAAAAATTAAACACATTTAAACATTTAATCAGTTTATTTGATTTTTAACTGTTTTCAAATTCACTGCACTTCTAACTACAATATTAAATTAAACACATCGGAACGTAATCAGCACACGTCTTTACGCATCAACTTATACTCGAAGAATATATAATACCAATCAGTTATAATTTGATTTGTATTCACATTTTTAATTAGTATGACATCAAGAAAAGGAATTTTGTTATTATTTTCTTTTTCAAACGTAAATTGAAGGTGTCGATCATTATTATTAAAAATGTGAATGAATGTCGGTTGGAAACTTGTGTTGCTAAATACAGAATTCACAAATCATGCATCATTAAATTTGCAATAATAGGAGAAGTGGGATTCCCTTACGGCCGTTCCAAAGATTTGTTTATACTGACATTTACAATAAGTAAAGGAAATTTAAACAATTGTTAGTAAATTAGCGGAAATTCTTAATAATCTCCTTATTCTGGTCGGGAGTTAATTATGTCTAAATGGTAATTTTAACATTAATGTCAGACTTCTGAGAAAATTATTCGTTGAATATTTTAGCAAGGTTTGGTTTAATACAACGTATTAACATTTCCATTCAGAGTATCGTTTTGTCTGGACTGTAATAGGCCTATTTATCAGCGCAATTCTTTTTGTGGTGGTTTGGCCAATACATCCGATCATAAGGTTACTATTTTAATTTAGAACATGATTTAAATGCTATTAATACTTATTTATGATTTATTATATAAAAGAAATTATGCTAAATCTAATTTACAAAATTTTCAACGGATGCGTTCACTTTTAAAATTGGATTGAAATCTACAAAGAAACTGATTTGGATTACCTTACACATTTCCTTGTACTACTTCGAAATAAATTTTCCTTTAGTAAAACAAGAAACAAATTTGGGTTAACGAAGAAGTAATACAATCCAGATATCATTCTTTATTCTCCAACGGCATTTCCCACAACTAACGAGAGATTATACAACAATAATGATAAGTTGCATTCATTTTCAATTATTAACAAAACTTGGGTATTCTTTGTCCGGCGGTCGAGTAAATACATCGGTCTAATTGATTTATTTGATTAATAAACAATTAATTAGCCCAAAACCGCGTTTGATTTAACACAATGTAAAATTAACGTTTGAAAAAGAAAGTATGTTTTGTATGACTTACTACTACCTGTGTGAAGTTAGCCACGCACTTTACGAATTTTTGCCAATTTATTGATTGTGCTACAATTGTGCCGTATTGTGCCGCAAATTTGTAATATTTCTTATCTATTTTGCTATTACTAGTTCCTAACGTTGTAATGTTCCTAATGTTTAACTTATGCTTATGTTTTCTAATTGTGTTTGTGACAATTTGATTCCGAAAACCATTGTATGATGCAATCGCGGCTATTAATAAATTAAATTCGAAAGACTGTAACCAAGTATGCTATATAGGCAAACCAAGAGACCTATTAAAACTCGTTTTAAAGAACACTTACCTCATGTCAAACATCATCGCTCAGATAGGGTCCAGTGTTGCTGCATATGCTTGAAAATGGCCATAGAGTAGAGCGACATTGAATTAATTAAGAGGGTAGATAATAAAAACGAACTTGATTCTTGTGAAAGTTTGGAAATTTTAAAAAACAGAAATTTGCTTATGAACTATGATGATCACGGTCCATTAGGATTTTCGGAATTATTTTAGCTTATATAAGAATGAAGTGTAACGATGCGTGACAGCAGATAGTATATATAGGGTGTTCCAAACTGAGTAGAATTACATAGGCTATCTTTGTTAAATTGAGATACAATTTTGGTTAACTAGGACAATAATGTACAGTTTATTATGCTGAATCAGATTCTGCGGAGAAAACTAAAATTCCGAGTAATTTACGAAGATATCCGGGAAAACACGAAAACTATAGTTTTTTGAAATTAAGTCCAATATTTCCGTAACCGTGCAAGTTACAAAAAATTTCTAGACAAAGTTCGCCCATTGATACGTCTAGGGAAGTTATTATGATTTTCATTAAAGTAACCACTTTCACGGTTTTCGAGATACTGTTACAACCTTTACGTGCCAATGTTGATTATGTTTAGTTATTTGTTAAGATTTGATTTCATGGTCTACTTGATGCAATACAATAAATTTCCAAATACGTAGCAATTTCATACCTTAAATCAAGATGGAAGAAGATGAATGATGGCTGATTTACAGAAAAATAATTAAGTTAGTAGCTGTATCTCGAAAACTGTGAAAGCTGGTTACTTTAATGAAAATCTCATAAATTTCCCCTTTGTTGTAACAAGCAACTTTTGTCTGAAAAACGTTTTTGCAAATTGCACGGTTACGGAAATATAACTGTACATTATTACTTTGTTTAACTCGAAATTGCATCTCTAACATTAATAACAAAGATAGCCATGTAATCCTATCAGTTTGGGGGAAACCCTGTATAAGACTTCCTATTGTTTTTATTTGAGTATGGTTCGATGTGATGATAAAGCTTAACTATTGAAACAGGATGTCCCAGTATAGTTTTTGCGCAGTTTTGGTGTTTTCCTCGTTCGTTACAGATATAGTCAAAATAATTAAATAAACAACAAACGCAAATGGTACTTTGGCACATTGTCTAAAGCGAAAAACTTTTTATTTATCTGTGTTTAGCTGGTTTACTTAATATAGAGGTTTTTCATAAGGATCTATTTTGGGTTCCTTAATTTTAATTAGATAACTCCTGCCATTATGCGCTACCTGGAACTTAACGAAGCAGCAATGCGGTAGTTGTTCTCAATAGTCTGGAAATGAGTGATTTCTGGTTGAAAAGCAAATGTTAAATTGTTTAGGCGAATATGTAGCCTTTGCTAATTCATCAATCAATTACCCATATGTTGGACTGCTGCAGAAACAAGGAAAGGTCGAAACTAAAGAAGGTGTCAAGACTGACGTTCTTTCGCACTAAAATTCTATACCGGGTTCACTTTCTTAGTTACTACATTTCCTCTATGTGTTGATGTTTTTGAGTGAAGAAAATCAAATGTTGGTGCAATCTAGGCGTAACTAATTCTCCCTTGGTATACCTTACAAATGCTATAAGTTTCGTTGGATGCATTTATGTTTTTATCTTTTATAAGTAAAATTATAACGAATATTAAGCAAATTGCCAACACACAATATTTTAATTTCAACGTAAAAAAATATCGAAGGAAGAAAACAACGTCTAAATAAAATTTACCTTCAAGGTGTAGTTCTATGGAATATTTGATGTAACAAAATCAACACTCATTTTTATAACTCGAAATTGTGTTTAAATCACATGGAATACGTTTTCTGGGGTTCTTCCCTAAACGTATTCATGTTTTTAAAGTCAAAAGTGAATTATCAGATCTATAATTATAGAGTTGACAAAGAATATTCTTGCAAGGAAACCTCGACAATTGAGATCGTTAAGGATTTCCAAATTTCATATAGTAGAACTAGTCACCAGTATTTATAGAAATAAATCTAAGTTTCACGCAAGAAACATAGTGATTCAAGAATAACTGCAATTGATTCAACCGAAACTTGAAATTGTCAGTAATACACCAGACTACATGGAACCTTTCTTTATTCCTAACCGCATAAGATCTGTAAACAATCTTACATAATTTAAGAAAATGGTAAATAACATTCTTGCTAAACCGTACATGGATATATTTCGTATTATTGGTGATTATTTAATATTTTCCCTTTTTGTTACTCTAATGGTGTAATTGTTAATTTATATCTTTTAATTATTTATTTGCCCCATATAAAACGATATATCTTTATGGTTAATCACATGATGATGATTTTGATGATAATTTAGTCAAATTCTACTTCGTTGAGCTTAATTATAGAATGTCCATTCTGTAACTTGTTATAGAATGAAAATACATGAAACAAATAAGAAGGAAGCGTTTCAGAATAAATATTCTAACCCTAAAGTGAACATTTTACTTTCTACTATTAAAAACGGTACATTCACTATTTCTAGAGAAATTAATTTCCTGAAGTGTCATCTACCATTACCTGCTTAATTACCAACAGTAGGTTTTAAATAAATTTTCGCGGAGAAACTGTCGTACAACGAATTGTATGTAGTGTATAGATTAGTCATTTTAAATGACAACCTTACGGTTAGATATACAATGCAGTGTAAGTACATCCTTATTTACTTGTAAACCCCAAATGATATACATTCTTCTTGTTGACTTGAATAGAATGTATTTTTCAAAGCCACTATAGTAGAGTATAGGGTTATAAGGTTGTAAATCTTTTTATAACAATAACTGTGTATACAAACTTAAACAGTATTGTTTAGGATTTTCATTGACGCTTTTGTATTATTTATAATGAATGTAATTTCGTTTGAATAGTTACCATGGATTTTGTTGTTAGACTAAGTGATTAGATTTTTCTCTTATTTCTTTAGCGTGAACAAATTAGGTAGTTAAATAAAAATAACAAAACAACAACTCTTAAGAAAATTCGCATTTGAATTACTGTACATGTTCATATCTGTTGTTGATACCAAATTATGGCGAAATTAACACTAGGCACGTATTTTGCGTGACCCATGGAATGTATAATTGGTCAAAGTAAACAGACTTATGCTACACATTTTGAAAATATTTTGATTATATACAGAGTGTTCCTATACAGTGTAGTAAATCAAAGTTATGTTTTTTTTACATAATTAGGTTTAGCATAAAAAAATAATTGCATAGTGTGTGCGTATGTCGATCAAAAATTCGACTATTTATTAAAATTCCAAGTTATTCTAAAATTCTATCATCTATCAATTGTCAAACAAAAAAAAAAGAAAAAAGAGCCATAGTATTCTATACAAAGTTCCAATATTTTTTTATGCTAAATTAATTATGTTAAAATATATAGGGTGTTCTATTTAAAAAAACATAACTTTGGTTTACCACTCTGTATATAACACTCTGTATATAATTAAAATATTTTTAAAATGTCTAGCATAACTGTGCTTACTAGGTGGTTAGAAACCGCATGTAAATAAATTGAATAGCAAAAAGTTATGGACCAATTACATATCCTTGGGTCACCCGATATATTCGGTAATATACAGAGTGGCCCACCGAAAACGAAACAAGCCGTTTTTTGGAAGTGATAGTTCAAAAAACGCCCTATTTTCAGAAATAAGAAAGTCAAAAAATACTGCAATATGACTGCAATCATGTTTACATGGGACATTTACTCAATTACAGGGCGGGGTAAGTGGCATCTCATATGAAAGGTGTTGTAGTTCCTATTCAACCAAATACATTTTTCCCAGAAGCAGGTGGGCCAAGGGGGCCCAAGGAGCCCCTTTTTCTACAAAACAATATAAAATGCAAAAAATGCTGAACTAGTTGGTAAGATCAATTCAAGTTGAAGTGGACCTCTCATAAAATATGAAATATCTCTGTAGATGCTAACAGGTGCCCCCTTCTCTCAATAAAACGTATTTGATTGAATAAGAATTACAATACCTTTCGCATGGTGTCATTTGACCCGCACTGTAAATTAAAATTTTCGAGATGGGGGCTACCGGGGCACCCTGTTCATTTGTAAGGGCAAATTTTATTTTAATGAATATTTGTTGTAAACATGCATTGCCATTCTCGTCCATATTGCAGTATTTTCTGCCAATTTTTTTATTTTCGAAAATAGGGCTGCCAGGGGCCCTTGGGTCCGCCTGACCGAAATAAGATGCATACAGCTGTATAGAGAATTAAAAAGGCTTTTCATATGAGGTACCGGTGACCCATCATGCCATTTAAGAGTTTCGACATGGGGACTGCCGAGGCCTCCATGTTGATATTTCGGGATCAACTTTGCCTTCGGAAAATGTACCTCTCCTGCCCGATTTTTGTTTAAAAAAAAAACGGTCTGTTTCGTTTTCGGTGAGCCACCTTTGTATGTATAGGGATGTATATCCGTGGAAGAGCCCGATAGAGAAAAATACGAGAAGATTGTCGTTAAACCCTTAGATATACATCACTACATTAGACGTCTAATAACATAGAATAATAACATAAACATTATTTGTAGCTAATGATTTAAAATATTACAAAGTAACATAATTAAAGTGAAATTGTGATATCGGATTACATTTAAGCACAACGGTTGAACAGCAGGTGGTGAACTAACATTACACTTTATGTTAAAACGTACGTTATATTTAAGAACATACAAATGTGCATCGGGCCATTATGCTTAAATAAAGGGTTTATACGATATCGGAATTGACTCAAAATTTCAATTGCAACAGAACAAGGATCCAGGAAAAGTATTTAACGCGTACCGTTTGCGACTATATTGAATAAAAGAAAGAAAAAAAATCTGATTTGAAAACAATACGATTGTACAGCTGTAGGGTGAATATGTATCTGTTATTGAAATTCAGTATTAACGCAACACTTTCAATAAGTTTGGCAAATCACATTAATAAATATATTATAAAAGCATTTAAAAACTTCACCGCAATTGTTCAACTTGAGGGTGAATCGATAACTGCCCTCCTACATCAACGATATAAGATACATAATAAAGTTCGAAAATTTTATTAATACATTACGACAAAATCAAATTATGAGTAGAAAATGCAGAAAGGAATTTGTTTAGATAGAGGAATAATTAAGAAACAAGTGTTTAGCGCAGATATTTACATCGCCCCAATACTAATAAACGTGACTAACTAAATATTAATGTTGCTCGAAAAAGAGAAAAAGATAATAGCGTTTTAGAAAAAGTAGTTCAAACAAAAGTTATTGATAATAAAATTTTCAACGGCTTTCCTATCGTAAATTTTTTGATAATTATTTAATTTTTGGAGATACTGTTTAAGCAATTATTATCACGAGTTTGTCGTATTTCAGTAATTTGATATCCGATTAAAATATATAAACAAAAGCTGTGTAAAATGTCTTGCTTATAGTTTCTTTTTACTTAGTAACTACTTCCCTCTCCTTTAATTTACTTATTGAATTGAGTATAATTATATTACCTACTTCATTCTTTTCTATATTTTGTCTAATTTTAGCTGTATAATGATGGATACCACTTTCCAAACCTCTTTTACTCGCGAATCCATTATTGTCACTTTGTTTTGGTCTTTCTAATAATATACAGGGTGTTAGTAAATAAGTGTGTATACTTTAGGGGTCCACAAATGCTTTCGTTTTCAGATATACGGGGTGTTAAAGTTTTCTTTAAAACTGACGATTTATTTATTGCTTTGAAACCGATCGACATTTTATGTAAATAAAATTTGATGTAAGAGGTAGTTATTGCGCAGTTTTGATATAAGGTTTTATGTTCATCGTCATCATTAGCTTGTATATGGGTAATGAATTCAATTGTTTTAAGAAAATTATGATACACCACTGAGATACTTAAATTAAAAATCTCGTTCAATTTGTGACAAAAAATCTCTCCTTCCTTTCTTTTTTATGATGTCATTTTCTGTTATTCCTCTAGTTTAATGTTTCTGTATTAGAGAGTTATTGATAAAGTATTAAAGAAATGAAAAATACGCGTTAACATGTTTCATTTTTTCAGTAAAACAAAAAGACGGGAGAGATTTTTTGTTACAAAATTGAACAAAAATTCAAAAGGGTTTCCTGCCAGTCACGACTGAAGTAAGTTGTATGGTGATTCTCGAACACGTGTTTGGATCGTTTTACCGTGCGACCTCTGACGTTGCAGTTTTGTTTGTATTCGAATAAAAATAAACTGGTGAGTAATTTATTATTAATTTTTCTATCTCAAATATGTCTGTAAATAATTTTTAAGGACAGGGTAACACCTAAAACAAGAAACACCTTTAACAGCTGGCTTTTGATTATTATTGAATCTGTAAGCCATGGGTCTTGTGAAGAGTATTTGCATTTAATAGTAATAATATTGATGCAAGAAAAAAAAGTTAATTGTCAATTATTAAACTTCGTCATTTTATAGCAGTAACTTGCAACAATATATTGGCAAAGTTTCAGATTAAAAATTTGATCGCTGTCGAGAGAAAAGTAAAAAATGGGTAACTTCTGAACCTAACAATTAAAAAAAAATTTCTTGAAACAATATCGTTACTATTAAATGTAAATTCTATTCACAAAACCCAAGGCTTAATAATAAAATGCCAGCTATTAATAGTTGTTTTGTGTGTTAGGGGTTACCCTGTCCTTAATATAATACCAAACGTCCCTTTTAAGCCGATATTCTATTTTAAATTTCATCAAGTATGAGGCGTGATTAAAAACTTGTCTACTTAGGTCGGCTACAATTCGAAATGGATGAGAAGATAAACTTTTAGATTTAATACCCGAAAAGGAAGTATTAGACGAAGGTGATTCGGATCAGAACGGAAACGACGTCAGCAGCGAATATTCAGAGCATAATTCAGAAACATATCCGTCCTATAACGAAGACAAATTCTACAGAAGTTTATGCACTTCTTGGACTTTTATGTATATATGGGGTAAAAGGACAATATTTAAACACAAAAGAACTTTGGGCAAATGATGAAACTGATCCTGGGTATTCAGAAAACTATGAGGAGACAAAGATTACGCCTTTTATTACTTTCTCTAATCAACGATAGAGAAGAAATACAGTAATTTGATAACTTAGCACCCGTGAGACAAGTTTTCGATTCATGTGTGTGAAAGTGCAAAGACAACTATCAGGTAGGTGAGTACTGCACTATCGATGAAATGCTACAAAATTTTAAAGGCCGTTACAAATTCCGACAGTACATAAGCAATAAACCAGCATAATATGGACTGAAGATATATGCCCTAATTGACTCTTGCATATTTTATACGGCAAATATGGAAGTGCACGCTGGAAAGCAACATACAGGTCTATTTCAACTGGCCAACACAGCAACTGCCGTTGTGAAGCGAATTTCTGAACCAGTTTTGAATTCGGGGAGAAACTTGACGATAGATATTTATTTCACCTCAATTCCACTAGCTATGTAACTACTAAATATGAAAACCACCGTAGTAGGCACGCTAAGAAAAAACAAGGAAGAGATATCACCAATTTTTGTTAATGCCAAGGAAAGACCAATTTCAAGTAGTATGTTTGGCTATCAAAATAATATGGTTCTTGTTTTTTATAAGATAAAACAAAACAAGAATGTTCTAGCTCTGTCCACATTACATGATAGTGGAGATATCGACTCAGATACTGGCGATTAATGCAAGCCCGAAATAATATCATTCTATAACTTCACAAAAGGAGGTGTGGCTGTCGTCGACCAGATAAAGTCCACTTATTCAGTATCCAGATTTTGTTGCCGTTGGCCATCGAGAATATTCTTTACTTTGCTGGATGTTAGAGGCATCAACTCTCAAATTATATTTAAAAACAATACAGACATTATTCAAGATCGCCAAATGTTTCCCAAAAACTTGACTCAAGAACTAATCAAACCATACTTGGTTCTTTGTGCATAGATTAAGTCTTTACCGTGTTACCTTCGATCACGAATCGGGCATCTTTTGAGAGCGCCATAACCAACGCATCACATGTCAGAAATGAATTCTAGGTTTTGCGGATTTTGCCACAGAAGAAAAAACCGCAAGTCGAGAAAACATTGTGGTCGGTGCAATGTAGCTATTTGCACAGAACATACCACTTTTACTTGCCAACAATGTTCTAGGAAGAACTATATAAGTGAATCACCCTAATAGACCTTGCTTGTTATATTATATTTTTTTAGTACATAATAAGTCAATTTCGTAGTTCAAATATATGAAGAGTTGCCAAAATACACTATGTTTATAATTTTCTGTTGAATTTTTGTGATTATCAAAGTTGTGTAGTGGGATTTAGAGTGAAGCGATAGAAAAAACAGAATGTGAGAGAAATGCTCAAGCGCGATCTCTCACGAAAAGTTTAAATGCGCGATCCCTCCAGAATTAAATGTTAAATGTAACAGCTCTAAAATTTCTCTTTTAGTCTTTGTTATAGGAAATATTTTTGTAATATACATTTCCCCTAATTTGTCCTTAAATGATTTTTGATATTTTTTTGAATTACTTGAAGAATATATGTCAGGGTTGGAAAATGTAATTATTGTTGGAGATTTTAATGTCCCGGACTTTGTTGCGTCTACCAATGATACAAGAAAGGGTGTTTTTAAATAATACATTAAATTTCTACACTTGGTGAAGATTAACAATGATAAAAATAGTACAAATAAGCTCTTCGGTCTTGTGTTGAACAATGCAATAAATCTCATCTTTGAAGTTGGACAAGAATCTTTTCCACTAGTTGAAATCGACTCGTATCACCCGGCCCTTGCGATCAATGTATCATTTTCAGAAAAAGTGTCACAAATTTTTCTTTTAGCGATAGTTCACAACTTTACAACTTTCGTAAAGCTGATTTTATGAGTTTTTATCAAGAGCTGGGTTGTATTGATTGTTAATAAGTTTGATGATGTAAGCGATTCCAACTTTAAAATCTTCTCTACCCGTCTTTATTCCTGTTCGTTTTCTTCTAATCTAAAGAGCAAAAGTAAAATAAGAATCGTTCTTACTTATTGTATAAAACCATAGCATTTTTTAAAAGAGAGGATAAAAAAAAAAAAAAAAAAAAAAAAAAAAAAAAAAAAAAAAAAAAAAAAAAAAAAAAAACATGACCTTTTCAAATGAAGTATCACAAGTTTCTACTTCCAATTTGAAGATTTATGAGTTGCAGCTGTCAACCTGTAGGGGGTTAAATTTAGGGATGCCATTTATAAGTCGCAAGATATCATTTTAGAATTAGATATTGACGTGTCTCAGGATTATCTAAAAAAACTGGATAGTAATGGAGCTACTGAATTTATTCCATTTGGCAGTTCTAGATTGTATACAGGGTGATTCACGTGTCCCGTCGTCGGTTAAAAAGTTATGGACTTTCTGAAATTGTATCGATTCCAATAGAACTGTTCTCTATTTTCCCAAGTGTCTTCTTCACACCAAAGTGTCCTCCAGAGTCCCATCATGCAGGTGCTGCAACACTTCCGACACTCGGCTCTTAGCACTACTAATTGTTGCCTTCTCTCGATACCATCGACACTTTCCAGGTTCGTTTCAGAAGACCGCCTTCTATTCACATTGGACCCAGTACGCTTTCACGTTACCACTCAAAGCACTCACTTTTCCCAAGTTGGAATTCGATCCCTCGTCTTCCTCTTCTTGCTTCAACTGTTTTTCTAGAATTCTGTCGTATCGGCTGTGCATCTTTAGTATTTATATTGTACTTTACAATGTACGTTCTTCCTTTGGAATTACAGTCGAGGGCAAACATATCATGGTATTCGCTAATCAAGTTTTTCATTTCTTTCAATTTGTCCTGGTTAAGATCTTGAGACGAGAATGACAACATGTCTAATAGTTGTTGTGGGTATTTCGTCTTCTGTGTACCCTCCGTGGTGTTTTCGAATCTTGCTATTTGAGTTACTGGTGTACACATTCCTGTTGTGGTATCTTTCTTAAGAGTTACCCGTTCCGTGTTGATGTTTAAGATTGTTACTGGTACCATGTGCTTAACCCTTACCAGTGACTTGCCAATCAGTAACCCTTTACCTAGGGAGTCAGTCTCAATTGGTTCTATTCAACGAATACTGCCAACCCAGATATGTTCATCCAGGCATCCCATCACGACGATCTCAGTCCTTCCAGACAGCCTAATATTTTTTTTCAACAAAACACGTACTGCTGCCTGCTGTGACGAACTGAACAAAATTTCCTCGTCCCGTATTCTCAGAACATCATTCTTTATATCCAAATGGAACCCATACACCTTTTTATGTCTATTTCCAGGATAACCTCATCAATGATGTCAGCTACTAGTACTAGATAGTTGAGTACTCCGTTTCCCAAACCATTAGTTACTTCCATCTTACCATGCGTAGGAATTCGTTCACCAGTCGCCGTTCGAAAAGACATTGCCGTTCTAGATGTTCTCCCGCGTCCTTGTACTACATCGGGGCGAACAATGGTCTTTGTAGCTCCTGTATCAATTAGGACTCTGGAGCACCTTCCGTTGTTAAATATCTCGATGCGATGCAAATGGTAATCTCTGTGGCATTGTCGACTTTGGCCCCTCTTGGTCGATCTGTTCTAGTTTTCCGGCTGCTCTTTCTGGCCTTAGCGTGGGCTTCGTACAGCAACGTTGAGCATGATCCACCTCACAGCGTTTGTGGTATGTTAGTGATCTTCTGCGTGGTAAGGTCTCACGAAATATATGCAGAACTATTTCTTTCTAACTTTCTCAGTTGGTTCGGGTTCTTCTGTACCAGCATATCAAAGTTTATGGCTACCCCTGAGAGACGCTTGCTTTGCCGCTCCAAATTCTAAAGCATTGGCCAAAGCATCATTTAATGTTCTTGGTCGAGTTAATATCAAAGTCCGTTGTGTCTCTCTATCTCTAATGCCATCCACAAACGTTTGAGAAGCTAGAGAACTATTCGGCGCCGTAGGGTACGCCAATCGAACCAGTTTGGCAATATCGGCTTCAAATTCTTGCAGGCTCTCAATAGATTTTTGAAGACGATTCTTAATTTGGGTGAGATACACTTGTAAATGTAAGTCTCCATACTTCATTTCCAGACGTGAGATCACGAATTCATAGTAACTCTTCTGGCCACCAGGAACGGTCAATTAAGAACTTTATTATCGAACGTGGGTGGTATAATCTTCATTCTGACACGTACGACTTTGTCGTACGTGTATTTGTAAAGTTTCTTGTTGTATGATGCTTACAGTTTCTTTGTTTTGGAAACTTGTTTTATTCATTTTCTCTTCTAGAAGTTTTATTCTGTCGGTTATTTTTTTGTTCTCTTCTTCGATTAATCCAATAACTTTTCCTTCTATTTTTCTTCCATTGTTGCTTTCAACAATTCCAATTTTTGTACATTTTTTTCTTTTATATTTTCTCCTCCATCAATTCTATTCTTGGTTCAATTTTATTTTCGATTGCTTTTTGGCCATTCCTCATTGTTTCTGCATTTTCATATAACTTCTGTTCGATCTTATCTTCCATTGATTTTGAATTTTCAGATAACTTTTTTTTCGAACTTATTTTCCATGCTTCCTGGCTATTTCTCATTACATATTGGCTATTTTTTAAAGACTCCAAATATTCAAATATCTTTTAGTCCATTTTGTTAGTTTGCAATAAAGTTAACGGCATCAAATAAAAGAAATTATGTAAGTATTTCCTTCATACTCACTTAATTAGTTTTTAATAGAAACATACTTAATTAATCAATAAAGTTAGTTTAAAAATTCACACGCACTATACTATACACAATAACGTTAACTAAGGTCAGTTTATATACTAAAATTAGATACTTGCACTTTAAACGATTATAAAAACAAAAAACCCACACAGCTGATCATTAGTTGTTATGAACTTATCGTTGTTTGTTATAGTTATCGCAGTTAGAGCTCAAGATTAATAAACACAGCGAATCAAATTACACACTTTTAACATGACGACCAATAACTGCGACCTGAACTAAATTTATGATGACCCTTTTATATATGAAAGATAATGATCTAGAAGTTAATTGAAACACTGCGATTATTCTGGGAACACCAGTGGCGTAACAATATGTTTTGAGCAGTGTTTTGGGTATTACTCCAGTGGAACCGATGATCAGTGGTCCAATAGATACTTTATCCATTCCCCAAAAACCCTGCAGCTCCACCGAGAGATCTGTTGTGTGTTTCTTTGTGTGTGTGTGTTACGTATCTATATCTATTACATATGATGTTTATGTATTTTATTAATGAGTGTGATATCCGGCCTATTGTAGTATATGGTTTTATCCGTTATTAGAGTTCTATCCTAATATAATTTATGTGATGAGTTCTCTAAAATATAATTTTTATTATTATCACTATCTCTATTTAGTTCTCCATATTTTTGTAGTAAACCTTTGTATATCTTCCCCTTTACTTGTCCTGTAATTTCTGTTAAATCATTTAAAAATGTGTCTGTCCTGATAATCTTTGTTATCGTTCCTAATTGTTCGACTGACAATATGTGCTCATTGTACGCTTTCCAGTCTTTAATTTGATCCTTTCATTTTTTTTTTAATTATGCATTCATGTGCACGCATGTGCGCAGTTAAAATTAAAACGACCCGTCTAATGATTTTTCAAAATTCGTTTATTTGAAGAAATAGATAAGTGTGTATATAAAGTATGGAGTAAATTATTTATTTCTCCTAAACCAAATTAATATGACTTTTTTTTCTGTATACCGTGTGCCCCACGGAACAAGTTGATGTGATAATAATGAGTATTCAAAGCGCATTTTACTAAAAAATAAATAACAAATTATTTTTATTAATTTTGATTTACTAACTAATTGAGTTTTCATTTATAAAGTGGCCATCATGTGCGGATTGTTTAATTGTTGTTAACCTAGTAGCCAGGGTTCGGTTCCGACTGCAGTATTTTTTTTGTTAACTTTGTTATGGATATCATTATAATACATTTTGTAAAGTGTATTTATGATTTTTCGACTTTTCAACCTTAATAGGCTATAATGACACTTTTCCGTACTTCAAGTTGGTATTTGAATGATTAACTCAAATTGAATGGACGCCAAATTTATCGTGGTACCAACTTCGTAAAAAATTACTAAATGTCAAAGTTTAAACACACTAAAGTTATCTTTTTAAATTTATTTTTGATTTAAGATGCTCAGTCGAAAAATTGTATATTACACACGTTTCATAAGCGGATATTATTGCACTCGTATAATTAGAGCACTCCTCGCTCAGCTCATCGTGCTCCAAACAACTCGTGCAATAATAGCCTTTCTTATGTAACTCGTTTAATGATATACTATTAAAAAGGAGTTCAGATTATTAAACTCATTTTATAAAATTGTATTAATAATAACATCCATTATAATTTTATTAATAAAGAAAATTATGACAATCAGGATCAAACCCACATTTTTGGCGTAAACCATTATCAAAATTTTATTGTTTTTTTTTTATTAAAATACGCTTTAAACAATTACTCGTAGATCAATACATAAATTTGTTCTGATTTATCTATCTAATAAATGTATATTGTGCTCAAGTTTTGTCAGAAAAAAGATGTGCATTAATTTTGAGTTTAACATAGAAAACGCCTATGCCAACTTTTCATTGGGACATACGGTATATCGGGTATTTATAATTTCTTTAACGTCTACAAATATTAATAAATTTTAAACAAACAGATATTATAACAAGCTGGGGTTAGCACTTGGCATAGAATTCCCAAGGATTTATTACTACGGCGAAACAACTTATTATTAGTTCTGTTGAGTGTAAAGCATACAACTCTTTTATTACATTGAAATATCGCACGTAATATATGTTTGCGCGGTTGCACCGCATCTTTAGAAACCGATGTCGAGTAAAAAATCATTATCATTGGTGGAAATTGGGATAATTACATTTTTATTTGCGTCTCAATGATACATTATGTCAATTTGTTAAAAGTATCTATGTATTAGTTTCTTTCAAATTCAATTCTATTAACTATTTTCTTTTTTATAAAAGGAATTATATTTGTTTGGTCAAACAGTTTATTCTGGTGAAAATTAAATTCATGTGATGAAACAAAATTAAAATTAAATCGGTACCTTTTATTGCTTCACCCAATTTTTCAAAATATTATTTCATTTTTTGAGTCGGCGTGAAATTCTGAACACATTTTATGTGTAATGTCCTGTACCTATATTTAACCGTTTTCGAGATTTTTGACTTGGAATAAAAACGTGGCTCCTGCGTGACCAGTTTCGGAATAGAATATTTCTTTAGTTTTTGAAAATTTTATCCCCATATTTGGCAAAATGTTGAAAAAGAATCCTAAGTTTATATTTTTGTAATTTTTAATGTCTACTTTTATACAGCGTATTCAACATTTCGTGGCAAACCTTCGCAATTTCAATGTCGGTAAAGTCATTTTTTTTTAAATGGGACAGCCTGTAACTTTAAGTTAAATTTTTTTCACGATCTCGTAATAATTATCTTGTCTTTGTTTTACGTTCACTTCAATTTATTCCCTGCTCTGGCCATTACTGTAGTTAGGATTTGTTCAGCATTTTTATCGGTAATTTGCGCTGGATAAGTCGCCAATTTTTATTGAGTAAACCTCTGCTACTCTTAGCAGTTTTCATTTTTATCTTCAACCTCTGAAGTCTATACCTCCGCTGTGTTTTCTGGTACCTTTCGACGTTCTTTCTGGTTGTTTCTGTTTTTTTCTGTGTGCAACTTCTTTTCTTCACGTTTTCGCTTCCTCTCTTCTTTTTCTTATAAAGTTTTTTTTTGTTATTCTTCTTTCTTCAGAAAATACTCTCCAGGCATCGGAGGTACCGACAGACGAAACCTTAACACCGCCAGTTTTTTTTTAGATTAATAATTTTATGAATAGCGATGGTATGACTACACCTGGTAATACCACAGATCGTTTGCTACTACTGGAAGTATTCTCTTCTTCCATCGCTTTGCCTCCTTGATGTTGAGTGATCTATTTTTCTGGCGCTTTTAGTAACACTAATCCTGTTGTCACTGGTGGTATATCTTCAGTATGTGACTCAAGGAGTGACTCTTCAATAATTGCCACTGGGTGAAATTTCTCAGTAGTTCCACCTTTGTTTATTTATTTGTTTGGTACATTTTCATTATTGTATTGTGATGTAAGTGGTATATATGATGCTCCAGAAGATCAGTTTAAACATGTATAGCGTAATGACGAAAACCGTGTGCAATTGTGAATTGGTTCGTCTTGGAAAAGCATTTGCTTCAAGTTTCAGGAAAGCCACTAAATCCTAATGCCAAGCATTTCCCATCTTACTGTTCATATGCAATAATAGCTAATTATGTAACAAGTCCATAATTTACGTTTTTATGGGCGAGTCACAAAATTATTGACGAGTGACGAAGGAGCGAGGCCATAACTGGGGCCAGTGTTGAACTGATTTTACTCAAAAAAACATTAATTGCAGAAAGGATTTGTCATACTGACGTACTTCTAGTCGTCTTTGCTTGTGTTGATAAATTAACAGTTTTTACTATTAACACGTGTATGGTGGCACTATACACGTTGAAAAACGCGGCCAATAGGCCGCGGAACTTTTTTAACCAAATTTTATTCGAAATGCCCTGTTGTCATCAAAAGTATTGATGTAGGTGCTAAATATACAAGAAATATGTTTTTTTTCGAATTTGATTTTGTGGTGACACGTTGGTCTCGCAAGGCATGGAAGTAACATATTTGTTCTATTTGGCCATGTGATATCGATGTGGCACCACGCCGACAAGTCTGATCTTGTATGAAATAATGCACCCGCGATTCATGCGTTTATCTTCAGTCAGTTTGTATTTTACCACGACTGTGTACAGATGTCATACGAAAGAGAGCAAAAGCGATTAGAACAGTTATGGCAAGAATTTATGTCGAACGAAGAAGCTGAAAAGATCCCTATGCAGGGGATGACTCCTCAGAAGAATATGAACCATCGTCGTCTTCTGATAGTGACGAAAATGACTACCAATCACCGCCATCCAAAAGATATGTGATCGGAATAAGCGTATGTCAGCGTTGAAAGTAAACGTGTCCTCATCTTCGCAAGCAGAACCGTCAACTTCTGCTGCAACTGGAAGTCGTTCGACATCCGCAAGTGTAGACGAAACGATTGAAAACGTTATTAGAAATATGCAGAATTTTGATTGTGACGATGACAACATAAATGATTTGAATTCTGCCAGCACATCCCCATATGCATGGCAACCAGCAACAGGCGGGTTTCTGAAAACATTTGAATTTTCAAAAAAGATGCTGGTTTTCTGAAAGAATTCTTTGATTATTACGATAATAACCCATATGATTTCTATAAAATTTTTGTGAACGACGACATAATTCAATTAATGGTAAGTTAATTTGAAGCTTTTAAAGCATTTTCAGAATTTTTATTTGCCTTCTCTAAACACTGCAGGTAACCGAAACAAATCGTTATGCTGAACAATGCATTCAAAGGAATGTTCACCGCCAATCACGCATACGTGCTTGGACTCCAACAAACGAAGCAGAAATCGAAACATTTCTAGGAGTTGTTTTATGGATGGGTCTCTGCTCGTTTCCAACAATTCAGTCATACTGACAGAAAGACGAAATGTATAACAATTTTATTCGCAAAGTCATATCTAGAGACCGGTTTCAGCTGTTATTGAAAATGGTACATTTTAATAACAACGAAATTATTTCTGACGATAGATTGCACAAGTTAGCACCTTTAGTGGAAAAACTGCAACAATCTTTTCATCATCCAATGGTACCTTCTGAGTATGTGTGTATAGACGAAACTCTGGTACCATTTAGAGGTCGTCTCAAGTTTTTACAATATATTTCTAATAAAAGGCATAAATTTGGAATCAAACTTTTTAAATTATGTATCAAAGGAGGATATACTTATGATTTCAAGATATACTGCGGTAAATCTGAGACCAAAAATGTGAGTGTTCCTACACAGGTAGTATTGGACTTGATGGAAAAACTGTTAGATGATGGACGAACTTTGTGTACAGATAACTATTACACCTCGGTAACTTTAGCGCATACACTGTTACAAAGAAAGACCCACTTGATTGGGACATTAAGGTCTAACAGGAAGTTCAATCCACATAATGTAGTAGGAAAAAACTAAAAGTAGGTGAAGTAATTGCAGAAGAATGCCAGGAAGGTATTGTAGTACAGAAGTGGAGAGATAAAAGGGATGTGCTGATGTTAAGTACTCGATATGGAAAAGAAATGGTTAAATTGCTGAAAAGAGGAAAAGAAGTAGAAAACCAAAGAATGTCATTGAATACAACAAATATAAGTCATTCATTGACATTTCGGACCAACTAAAGTCGTACAATACATGTTTACGAAAGGGATTGAAATGGTACCGCAAATTAGCGATGGAGCTTCTAACTGGAACAGCATTAGTAAATTCGTATGTCTGCCATCAGGAAATAACTAACAACAAAATGTCTATAACAAAATGTAAAGAAGAAGTTATTCGAGGTTTGCTAAAACTAGATGAAACAACTGAACTGCCAAATCAAGCAGAATATCCTCATGCTCTCGAAGACATGGGGCGCTCTAAGCGACGTCGATGTGTTTTGTGTTACAGCAAAATTGTTCAGGAATCGGGAAGAAAAGTTGCTGCCAGTAAAACACCACAAAGTGCATTGAAATGTGTAGGGTGCGATAAAATTACTGCCTTACTTGTTTCTTTGATACACATAACGCAAACCTAAAGTAATTTATTTTACTATGTATTACTTCAGAGAATTGTAGTTTATTTGCAATATAAATTGTGTTATAAAATGTCATTGTTTTTTAATACAATTCAGAGTTATATTGTGTTAATAAATTAAAGATTTTAGCAAAACACTTGTTTACATAATAATATAAAGAAAATATTCCATGAGGCCACGTTGGTCTCATACTCGCAGGCCAAACTTATGTGTCAGTCTTACAGGCCATATAATCCATGATCCCATAGCTTTTAAGGCGATCTGTGAAACCACCGTGGCTTCATGAAGCAGAATTATGTGTTTGGTAGAGTGAGACCACTGTGTCACCACATAACCTAAAGTGGACAAAAAGTCTGTGAGTCCACCTAGTCACCATATGGCACTTAACGTGTTAAAATATACAATAATCTGACACATTTTGTACCAAATATTACACAAACTTTTATCTTCGGGCTTGCCGAACCAATCACAGAGGTTCATTCGCAAAACTTGCTGAGAACATCTTGTTCAATGTAAGATTCAAGATACCTTAAATGCTTAACTTCTTCAGGACCTACTTCTCTTTTGGAATTCTTATCGGTATTATTGTCTTCAGTTAGAAGTTTACTGTAGTCAATATTATTTGCATTAAATAGAAATAGTCCACATGCCTTGAAAGAATTTCTGAAGATAGCTTCTATATTTGAGATCGATGTTACAGATTTATTTAAAACAGGCGCAAAGCTGTCTTTTCCTAAAGTTTTTATAGTTATTACTTATTTTTAAATTTGGACTTCATTCTTCCACTCCAGTTTTTATATTCTGAATAATCCCACATCAAGGGCTGTAATATATGTGTGGAATTTGGTAATAAACTAAATATGATTATTTGTTTCTCTGTGTAGAAGTCTTTTAGCTATAGAGTATCATGGGATTTATGACCATCTAAGAATAGAACTACTAGAAACATGATGTTTTCAGATACAAACCACGAATAAAAAATGTTGGTTATATAGTCGTAAAAAGATTAAGACGTCATCCATCCACTTTATAATTTACCAATCCCCAACCGTTAGGCACATGTGTCAGTATACGTTTAGGAATTCTTTCATATGAATACATCACCATGGGGGGATCTACTTGGCCAGCATCACTAGCAGTGATTAAGACGGTTAGACATTTTTTTATCGTCACCGAATCTACCGTGGAGGGACTTACTTGCAAGAATTTTGTGTCCTTTCGAAACCAAGACAAGTGCAGATTCATCGGTATTAAATACCCTTGTTGGATTTTTGATATTAATCTTACATATAACAAAGTAATCCTCTATTTTCTTGTGCCAACTCAACATTTTGCTCGCTGCACCAGATGCCCATAAATTTTGGGTGATTCGTTCACTAATGTCGGGATGTCTGTTAATAAACAATTCATCCCAATGACGTCCCGGTGTTCTATTTTTGAATTCGACCGATTGAAGTTTTTTACCGGAAGTGAAACGCTGTCTAGGAGTTGGTCTTTTGGGAAACCCATACGACTCAGAGCCAAAAGGTTCTTCTTCATTATTCGGGATAAGTGCCCTTAATCTTTTCAATAAGTGTTGTTCTAGGAACGTTATATTGTTTGGCCGCAGTTGAACATGACGCACCGCTTCTTATAGCATCCAAAGCAAGTTTTAAATTGTCTTGACTGTATTTACAGTTGTTTCTTGTTGACATCTGTAAATGTAGGAGCAACAAAATTTAGTAAAGATCCGAAAATTGGTTTCTGTTATTTCACCTAATTCAGACTATTCGAACTCCGAATTTCGACACCCCGGTCTGAATTTGGATACTGGGCTTCAAATGGATTATAACAAAAAAATAGAAAATATGTTATTCTAAGTTGGATGAAAAAGATAGAACTATATTTGTTGTTTTTTACTATGCACATTATTCCGACACCTAGGATCTGATTTAGGGAAATACTCGTTTGACTGTACTTAATTCCGACCCCATTAATATTGTCAAAATACGCGGTTCAACACAGTGGTAAATCGAAAGTTTGGACTTCTTTTATTGTACTTACATAAATGCAATTCAAATTTTAATGTTTATCTTTTTTACCAACTCTAAACAAAATATTATCCCAAGAAATAGTGCTGCTGCTTACGAGTATTTGCATCTTTGTTTCAACCTTTATAGATTCGCTGCAGTTATCTGTCCGTCTAATTTATAAAAGAAACAATTTCGCAGTCTCACACAACAGATAGTTCACGCAAACCGCTAACTCTAAGAATATGTTAAGATGTTTGAAATATCGGTAAGGTAGGTAGTATTTCTTGATAAGAAAATATAATGTTGACATTATTTTAATCATACAAATATGAATGAGTCTCAATTTAGGACCGTGTCTGAATTTGGGACACTTACCTTATTGTAAGTTTCTTTCATTAACATGTAACACACCTCGCGTAATTAACAATAATAAGGGGTTAATTGAGCACAGAAGTAAAACAAATTTTATTTTGTGCTTGTAATTATTACTTGAGCCAGAGAAAACTAAACGCCAGAGTTCAAATAGTATATTGTTCGAATATTTACAAATATTTTTTACTTATTAGCAAATACAGGGTGTAACAAAAAGGTAGGTCATAAATTACAGCCGTCGCTCCATATTACAATTTTTGAAAGCTTGTGCTTCTCGATTTCACCTAAAAGGAACTTCACCATAACCACAGGTCGTTACCTATAAAACATCAGAGAAGAAACCGATTGAAGAAGTTTTTTTTGCAGTTGTAGTTGATAGAAGGTTTGACTTAATTAATACTGTATCGGCGTGTATTTTTCTACATATGACTTTTGATGTCATAAGCAATGGCTTCGCGTTCCGCTAAGTATAAATTAGCTAAATTTCAAGAAAGTTTTTGGTGTAAATAATACAGTTTTTAACTTTTTAATATCACATTTAAGCGTAATCGGCATTAGTTGGATCATTACTATTTAGGCCATTTTAAATTAATTAATGCAAATTATGTATTTATCTAGTTTGTATAATTATTTTTAAAAACAATGGTCAGTTATCTAAATAGTAGTAAATGAATTGAATTTTTGATATAAAGTAGACAAATAGATTTCTTTATTCATACAGTCCATTTTAGTATCAAATTTTTTCATGTGTATTTTTATTCGACTTAAGAGCGAGCGATGCTTGTAAGGCTGCCGGCACACTGATAAATCAAAAACTTAATACAAAACGTTTTTGTATAATTTTGTAAGAAATAGTTTTCCCTATGTGATTTGTTTTAATTAACATATATTGGTACGTCAAAAACCAAAAAAAAACAAAAAAGGTCTCTCAGATTTCTTTTAGACCAGAATCTCGCTTGGTCACAAGTTGATTACCTGACTATCAGTTGTCTACCTTGAACTTTCTTTTGTTTGTTTCAAGTTTCTCGCCCTGATGAAGCCCCCTACGATAGGTGGCGAAACGTTGGCAACTACGGTTACCTTTTCGACACGGTCCAATCCCGAAAGGCGGTTTTGTTTCAATAATGACTCCGGCCGCGGATGCCTAAATTCTTACATAAAATAAAGTTGTTATTAGGAAATATTTATTATTTGTTTATTTACATGAAGTCATGTTTAAACCAAAAAACAGATGAACAAAATAACATAACTATTCAAGAAAAAATTAAATTAAAAAATAAATTAAATTTTCAAAAACGCTTCATTCCCTTTCGACACATTTAGTCAATCTTATTTGAACACTACGGGTAGCTTTTAATATGGTCCTACCGTCGATGTCGCCAATGATGTTGGAAATGTTTTCCTTAAGTTCATCCATTGTTCCATATCTCTGTTTATACACTTCATTTTACTTTTCCCTACAAAAAAAATCTGGTGTCATGTCAGGTGGCCACTGAATAGGACAATTTATACCAATCCATCTATTCCCGAAAAACGCATCTAATAACTCACGTGTGTCATGGTGATTGTGAGCGGGCACTCCATCTTGTTGAAAATAAATAAATTGTCTATTCGCCAAATTTATTTCCTCCAGAAAATTGTCTAATATTTCTGTCATTAGTGCTGCATATCTTTGCCCTGTTAAAGTACCCTGGTAAAAACATGGTCCGACAATTCGGGCTCCGATTATACCACACCAAACATTCAAACTATAACGATGTTGAGGATTACGAGGATCAACAACAAATCGGTTTACAGCATTCCAGTAATTTCTTCTATTTAACATCCAGTGGTTAGCAAAATTGGATTCATCAATCCACAAAATGTGTCTTAATAAATTGTGAAGTTTCAAAAAGTAGCGACGATCTGGCACATCACGCTCAGGAAATTGTTGAATGTAATGTTAAGCGTTCCAAATGAGTAAATGCCATTGATACGATTGAATGAATTATAAAACAGTAACTTCAAAAGTATTTATTAAAATTTGACTGCTACTAAACAATGGGAAGTAAAATTTTATTTTGACCATTTTCTTGCGGACACGACCCTTAATTGTTTTTGTGTTTTGACATTTATAATCACCATTAAAAAATTATACTAGTTTGCCAATTTGACCGACTTTGTAGCTCCAAAGATAACAAAGTTAACAACAGTGCCACTTAAGTGTGGACACGCTGAATATTGTTGTATGACTTTGGCTGCTAATTGTATTTTATTATTTCATTATTATAAAGCATGGACATCGATTGTGAGAAAATTATCTGATTGGTCATAGCAAAACCTGCCCTATATAAAGAGAGAATATCACAGTCGTGGTTTGACTGATAAATTGTGGTTAGAAATTATCGAGGATGCACCCAATAATTTCTTGCAGATTTTCCATACATTAAAATTAAAGAAACACATACACTGACAAAGTACATGTAGTTCATAGAAAACGTTTCGTCATTAATTGTGTTTTCAGTGTGGATAGAATATAGAGAAAACCGTTTTTGTTTAAATCAAAAAGTTTTACTATATGTTTAATTTAACTTTATTAGTGTGCAGTCAGTCAAGAGAAAACGTTTCGTATCACAACGTTTTGATTTATCACTGAGCCGGCGCCTTCATACCGTGTTTCCCAGAAAATCTGAAGCATTCTGTTTTCCATGGGGGAATTTCAAAAAGTCCCCAAAGTATTTTTAGAATATTTCCACTATTAGAGCACTTAACAATGTGTACTAGAAAACGTTTTGCATAATAATTTCCAAAATTTAACTAAACATATTTATAATATTTCTAAAAATATTTAATAATATTTCAAAATTACTAGTGTTCAAATCCTAATCCGATTTGTTTTTTAGTTGTATTATTATTTTAATAGAACATTATTTAATTTCTATCGGTATAGATGCGTAAGTGTTAAGTTTTTACGTGAACTGGCAATGAATTTATTAGAATATTTACATAATGAAACATTCATTTTAATAATGGAGCATGCATTACGCATGCGCAGAAGGCACCACGTAATTTTAGCGTTTACTGTATTTGATTTTACGATATCCAAAAACTCTCTAGTTAAATAGGGTCCAGGACAGTTCGGCCACTGGGTGAGTCCGGCCGTTGAGTATATTAATAAAACGTGGCAACACTAGACGAGTTAAATCGTACCAGACGATGCAATTCTAATATTCTCAGTTCAATAGTAGTTGCCGGCGTTTTACGATAGACGTTTAGTAAGTTATTGTTCGTGATAGTTCTGAGAAGATCTCAAATATTTTATGTGCAATCACTTACTGACCAGCAGTTCCATACAAGGTAAGACTAGTGAAGTATTTTCTTTTAATAATGGAAGGATCTCATAGTAGACTATCACGTAAGCTACATATTTCAAATATATTCACGAGCATATAAAAGTTAAGTCCTAACTTTGGAATAGTCCGACCGAATATTTCCGGTAGAAACCGGCTGGTAAATAAATAGTGTTTTTTCGAATTTTAGTGGTAATGCAGGTTTTGATTTCAGTTATATGCCATGCCTACATTTTATGTACGCCAAAATAACACTGAAAGAAGACGCTGGGGTGCAGATGAATTGCAAAATGCTATCAATGCTGTACAGAACGGAGTCATGAATGTGAATCAAGCATACAGGGAATTTGGGATACCAAGAACAACACTGCACAACCGCTTAAGGACATCAAACGCACAGTTAAACCCTCGACTTGGTCCTCCGTCATACCTCGGCGACGGTGCAGAGAAGAAGTTAGCAAACCACATCAAAAAACTGCAAGCCCATAGGTTTGCTCCAGATCGCGATTCTATTCGAACATGGGCGTACCAATTGGCCGAAAAATTAAAAGTGAAGCACAGATTTAATAGGACATTTAGGAAGGCAGGTTATGATTGGCTTAACCTGTTCTTAAAACGAAATCCCGATATTTCTATAAGAAAAGCTGAAGGATTATCTGCAGTTAGAGCTAGCAATATGTCTAGAGAAAATGTCAAACAAATTTTCGAACTTTTGGATAGAATTTTGACTACATAATAAGCCGTCAAATGTATTTAATATTGATGAAACTGGACTTCAGTTAAACAATAAACCGTCCCAGGTTCTAGCAGCTAAGGAATCAAAATCACTGACAGCCATAACATCTGGTGAGAAGAGAGAGACAATTTCTGTTATTGCTTGCTGTAATGCGGAGGGCATTCCTCCCACTCATGTCGATTTTTAAAGGCAAAAACAAAAAAACTGAGTTCTTAGATGGAATGCCGCATGGCTCTGTCGTAACTATGTCAGAGAAATCCGCTTATGTCAATGTAAGATTTTTTTTACTATGGTTGGAAGAACATTTTCTACCTCGTAAACCAGTAGGTACCGTACTTCTTATTTTAGACGGCCATACATCCCACACTAGTTCTATAAAAGTTTTGAAGTTCTGCGATGAAAAGAACATAATCCTCCTCTGCTTGCCAAGTCATACGACTCATTACCTCCAACCTTTGCATAGGTCTTTCTTCAAGTCGCTTTAGAGTCACTACTATTCGGCTTGCAACAATTTTATAAAAGCGAACCCGGCAAGGAAAATTAATCGTTTACAATTTGGTCAGCTGCTGGTAACGTCATGGAGTAAGGCGGCCACCGTTCAGAATGGAACTTACGGATTCCGAGCAACTGGCATCGCACCATTTAATCCAGATATAATTCCTGATTATGCGTATGAGGAAGTTAATTGGAATACACATGGCTCGAGAGTTGAACCTGAATGTCACACATCATCACCCCATCCACGTGAATCCCAGCCAAGTTGTTCTCTGCCCGGTTGTTTCCAGAACTCTGATCCTGAAATTCAAACTGAAAAAGATCCCACCCCTGGAAAGTTAATAAATGAGGTATCACCAGTGCCAGAGACCAAGAGACGAAGAGGTGGTCAGCTAGTTGCGATTATGAATACACCGGAACGAATAAGTCAACAAAACGCAAAGAAGATCGCGAAACAAACTCCCAAAATTGTTAAAAAGTTGAAAATACCGGCGAAAACAAAGTTTTCTAAGAAGTAATCTGCGGAGAAATCATCTGATGGTGGAGACAGTCCGGTTTTAGATGAGAGTGATGATCGTTGGTTGTACGAAGGTTGTTCCAAATATTCGAATTACTGCGACAACTGGGGAAGAGTGGAATTTAAAAAAAATGCCAAATAGTGTTTTATATTTGTTCCCAGCATTTACAATTCAGTGGCCGATCTCACCCGAGGTTAGTGACCTTTCTGTCCCGCATTCATAGGGTGAGACCGGCCAGTTTCATGTTTACTTAAATTTTGATTAAATAATTTAGTTGTGTATTTATTACGTGAATTTGCACTCTCACACAATACTTTTATTGAAAGCAGTCCGGTGAATTAAAAAAAAACAAACAAAACACAGCTATTTTCAAAAATGTAACTGGTCTCTCCCGGACTTACCCTAATATTCTAATAAATCCATTGCCAGCTCAAGTAAAAAAATGAAAACGTATGCCTTTTTACCCGTAGAAATTAAACGATATTCTTTTAAAATAATACAATTAAAAAAGGAAAAAGTTCTGGGATTTGAACCCTCGTACGTTTTGAAATAGTATTAAACGTTTTTTGAAATATGTTTAATATGTTTAGTTAAATTTTAGAAATGTATACAGAAAACGTTTTCTAGTACACATTGTTAAGTGTTCTGTTAACCTTCCTATTACCTTAGGGTCTTTTCGACCCAAAATTTAATTTTGTTTGTACGTTACTTTTTAAATTATATTTTAATCTACTTGTCAATGTTAGACATTGTTTATGAGGTAATTATGCGTCTATTGTTAAAAGGATTTCGTTTTCACTATTCAAATTTCTTAAATATTTTGCCTATACACAACAATTACCTTGAGGGTCATTCAGACCCATTAGTAATATCTAAACAAAAACAAACTTGAAGTATTTGTTTAATCTCCTTACAATGTTGGACATTGTTTATACAGTTATTTTGATTCAATGCTCAAAAGGATTAGATTTTTATTATTAAAATTCGGGTAATATTTTGTCTATACACATACCCATTAGCAATGTCATTAGTAAAATCTAAAGAACAACTAAGTTCTTGAAGTATTTATGACAAAGGATTCGTTTACTATGGTAATTAGTACTTACGACCTAATCGTATAATCAGTATTTAGATAGTTACAATAGATATGATTGCATACTTAGTTTCATCTCTTTTCTTAGATTTCTATAAACGTATATATACATTAGTAATTCAAAATTCGTCATTAGTTCCATTAGTTTTTTGTTTGGAAAGTACGAAGCTTTTTATTATGGCTAAAAAATTTTTGTGTGATGAAGAGTTAGAAGAACTTGCAAATTTTTCTGATTTAGAAGAAACAGTTTCAGAACAGGAAGATAACATTTACGAACCTACTTCAGACAGTGAAAATTCATCTGTGAATGTGAAAATCAAAACAATACATCAAAAGAAGAAAAAGATCAATTTGTTTCTAAAAATGGTATTATTACTTGGAGTAGCACACCCCGCAGAGAAACAAGAGATTTGCCAGTGAAAATATAATCAAGTTGTCTCCAGGACCAACTACATATTCCAAAAGAAGAATAAACTCTATAAAATCAAGTTTTGAATTATTATTCTCAAGTGGCATTGAAAATATTGTGCTCAAGATGACGAACTTGGAAGGAAAAAAAGTTTATGGCAAAGAGTGGTCACAACTGACTTCCATTGATTTGCAAGCTTATATTGGTTTACTGTTGCTTGCTGGGGTGTATAAATCTAATGGAGAAGCTACTTCCAGTCTATGGAATGAAAAAACTGGGCGTGCAATATTTAGAGCTACAATGTCTTTGAAAAAATTTAATTCAATTTCACGAGTTTTACGCTTTGACAATAAATCTGATAGAGAAGAAAGGCGTGCAAGAGATAAACTAGCAGCTATTAGAGAATTATGGGACATGTGGGTAGAAAATTTGCCAAATTTATTCAATCCTGACGAGAACGTAACAATAGACGAACAATTAGTTGCGTTTCGAGGGCGTTGCCCTTTTAGGCAGTATATGCCTAGCAAACCTTCGAGATACGGTATCAAGTTTTGGGTAGCTTGTGACAGCAATACTAGTTATGTGTGGAACATCCAAGTATATACTGGAAAACTTGCTGGCGAAAACCTGAGAAAACCAAGGAACAAGGGTAGTGATGGATTTGACGTACGGATTACGAGGTCATAATATAACCTGCGATAACTTTTTACTTCATACGAACTGGGACAACTTTTACTAAAAAGAAAAATGACTCTTCTTGGTACTTTGAGGAAGAACAAACCGGAAATATTTTGTTGTGACAAAATCGGTACCAGCTCTGACATCAAAGTTTATTTTTACTGAAAACACGACAATGGTTTCCTATTTTCCAAAAAAAATAAAGTAGTTCTTCTTTTGAGTACTATGCATCATGACAATTCTATTTCTAAGGAAGCCCATAAAAACCTGACATAATTATGGACTACAATAAAACAAAAGGGGCAGTCGATACACTAGATAAACTTGTTGCTGCGTACTCGTGTAAAAGGATGACTGCTCGTTGGCCGGTTATTATTTTTATAACATACTCGATATAAGTGCTTATAATGCTTACGTTTTATGGAGAACAATTAATCCTGATTGGAATGCGAAAAAATTGCACAAACGAAGGCTATTTCTAGAAGAACTTGGTTACCAACTTGTAACACCATTTATCGATACAAGACAACGGGTTCCTAGAGCGGTTCAGAGCTCACAAATAGTAAAAGAAATTCAGTCAAAACAAACTGCACTCGAACAAGTACATCAGGAAACCGACACATGCCGAAAAAATAAAAGAGGAAGATGTAAACCGTGTGGTAACGCAAAAGATAGAAAAACAACTACTAAGTGTTATAAATGTACGTCTTACATATGCAAGGATCATACTGTAAGCTTGTGTAATAATTGTCTTTAATCATTTATGTTGTAAATTTTACTATACGCATTTACAAATATGTAAACATTATTAGTTTAATTTAAGTTTAATTTAGAATAAAGTTATAAATATGCTTGCAAACGTGTTTTAATTCAAATGGGTCAATTCGATCCAAAAGACAATTGGTGCGCTGTAGTACTGGGGGTAATAGGAAGGTTAAACAGAATGCTTGAGATTTTCCGGAACACACGGTATACAACAACAAGCATTTTCTCAACATGGTCCGTTTTTTGTCAAAATCGTGTAGATAATGTTTAAACGCAAATGTTAGGGAACAAGTTTGCAAAGATCATGTGAAACACGCACGGTACAATGCTTTGTGGGGTTATGCAATTACGTATCTATTAATGGCATGACTAGTTAGACGAGAAGTAAAATAGACTATCAGCTTTAATGATTCATATGATTTGTATTGTTATTCAAATAAATTATTATCATTGTTATTCTTATATATATATTTGATAAATTAAAAAGCTGATTTAAAATATTGCTTTTTATTTGCGTCACTAATACAAAAAATGTTATCGATACATTATAAGCGCAATGCAACCAATTTTCTATGAAATCATAAAATTACGGATATGTAAATTACTTCTGTTTCATATCATTATGTAAAAATATTTATGGAAGAAAAACATCAAAGGACTTTTAGTAACTTTATTTTGCATAATGTATTTCGTATAATATAAATACAGAATGTTTAAAAATTTTTACAAACCGCGGTATTCAATTTTAGTTTACTATTACTCTAAAATTGAAGAAACAATAAAAGTAATTTCAGTCTCAATCACTGAAAGTTGAGTTTAATCAAAAAGTTCGATTCTGTAGTAAACCAATCCAACCGACCTACGTTAGTAGCTATAATTTAAAATTCCAATGGAATAAATGTACCAAAAAATTAATCTTTGACAAAAAAATGGAGAGTATTATTTAAAAAATACAATTACTTGGGAAGTTATTAACTTCTCTGTATAAGTAGTAATTGTGCTGTATAAACCAAAATAATGGTTCTGATTACCCCATAACAGTATAGAACAATTACGATCGTAAAATTGTTTTAACGCGTTTTAATCGAAAAAAATTGAAATAAAGTCAATTTTATATCAAATGACATATAAAATTCAAATTTAAAGTAGGTACAAAGACGATATGAGAATATTTCAGTAACATAATATTAAAGTAATAGTTGATGAAATGTCGTTTCCTTCTTTCAGTCAAAAGTTATTTGGTGCTTTACAATTTCCTTTGTCTAGAACAGTGTTATTCTTCTTGTTATTAATATTGTACAATTTATCCACTGTTTGTGATAACTTTTTATTCTGAATTTTTCAAATTTTTTATTGGACTTTTATTAACAATTCAATTAACTCCTATGCATAATAGCAGCCTTACATTTTAAATTTACTTTATCACTTTCAATTGCTATAATAATTTGTGAACTTTTTAAAATTAATTCAAATTCTAATTAAATAATGTGTTCAGTTGTTCCTTTTTAATTAAAGATAATACCCAAGACTGTAATATTTAACAAAGGTATCTACATTTTTAGAAATATATTTTTATTCTTAAAATACGTAATTTAGTTACAAATTGTAGTCTGTGTTTTATATATTCCTGAACTCTTTATAATGTTTTGTTTTTATTTTTCCTTGGCTGTAAAAATAAATTACTTTTCAATTGAAATAACCGAGGAAATAACCTATGGAAATATTATTTTTAGGAAACAGATTAATATAATATACAAATAGTAAGTGTCAAATAAGACTTTGTGTAACTCTTAGTTTCCAAATAGTACTTACATATAATTACACGTACAGTAAGACCCCGCTTAACGCGTAGGATACGTTCCATCAAAGTAGAGCGTAATGCTAAACGAGGCTATCTTAACATGTAAATAAGAAGATGGATAGAAAATTAGTTAGGTATTAAATTTAATAATTATGTTTTTTTATAATGAAAATAAAACCAAACATTTATTTCTTACAAAAATAAAAACAATATAAACGAATAGTATATTATAAACACACATAAAATAAAAAGTCAGATCGTGCAGTCTATTCTGCGTTTCCAATTTTCTGCTTTTTTGTCAAGAAATCATATAATGTAGTTTGCGTTTTCCTTTTGCGTTCTGTTAAAAGTTGTTGATAAATGGATAAAGCATCTATAACAGCTTTTGAACTCCTGTCAAAATTGGTCCATAATTTCAGTTATAGTGGTCAAACTCCTTTTACAAACGCCATCGAAAGTTTCTTTTTACTCTTCTTCGAAATCACTACTGACAATATTTTTGTTTTCTTCTTGCTCAATTAATTCCTTGAGCTCATCATTAGAAAGGCTAGCTGCTGTTTCTTTAACTGTTTCTTCGACGTCTTCCACATTTATCTCATCTAAACCGGCTTGTTTCGTTAATTCCACTATTTCTTCCACTATTTCATCCATATCGACAGAGTGTCCAATGTCTTTGCTCTTACTTAAATCTGGCCAAATGTTCTTCCATACTCCTTTCAAAGATATTTCTGTTATCTCATTCCAAAAAAGGTTTATGTTTTCTACAGCTACAGGTAGTTTTTCCAAAATTATCTTATTGATTGCTTCTCTTCTCCGTCTGTTTTTTTCAACATCTGCTTAAATGTTCATCGCAAGTAATAATCCTTAAAATTGGATATAACGCCTTGGTCCATTGGTTGGATTAAGGCAGTTGTATTAGGCGGCAAGAAAACCGCTTCGACTGGAATGCATGTTGTTAAGTCTGATAATTTTTTTGGGTAGCTTGGAGCATTATCAATTAATAATAGTGCTCTTTCTTCAAGTTTTTTAATTCCGCATAATGTTTAACAGAAGGGCAGAAATGTTTAGTGAACCTATCCTGGAAAATGTTCATAGTTATTCTTGATTTTTATTAGACTCCCAAGTTACACCGGTTTCACTGATGATAACAGCTTAGCTGTTGAAACACGTGTCCGAGTCAAGTTTTTGGTGCAGTTTTTGGTGTTTTTCTGTTGGTCCCAAGTTACAGGTAAAGTTGATTTAGTTGTGCCTTTCATCGTTCTTGGGTTTTTGGAGTGGTAAACTAGTAGTGATTTTAATTTGAAATCTCCGCTTGCGTTATCACCCAGTAGAAGTGATCTTTTGCAACTAAATCCTGGTGCTCGTTTCTCTTCATGGGATAGAAATGTTCGTTTTGGCATTCTTTTCCAAAACAGGCCTGTTTCATCAACATTCAAACCAATTCTGGAGGACAGTTTCCTTGTTCATTTATTGTTTTTAATGTCGCTGGGAATTTACCTGCCGCTTTTGTATCACCACTTGCTGCTTCTCCTGTAATTTCATATAGACAATTCATATAGACAGTCGGTTTTGCATTGCCTCTATATAATGTTATTTCTAGAACGGGTAATTCTAGTTGCAGAGCTTGACGTAGTTGCAGTTGCCGATGACAGTATTTTTTCTTTATTCTTGAGAATTGTCCTTATTCTTGAAGTTGCCAAATTCAATGCAGCGCTAATTTGGGATTGACGTTCACCAGAATCTAATTTTCTAATCACTTGCATTTTAGTTTCCAGTGAAATGCTTTTTCTAGTTGCTTTCTTTTCTTGTCTTTCATTGTCGCCTATGATGAAAACTAAAGATCATAGTATTTGTCACTGCATTAATCGTTATAGTATTATATAAATTTATAAACACAATAATGTCAACAAATGTTTCAAGTGATAAAAATGGGTCCGTACAGCACCGCATCAAACAAGAAACACAACTACACTGTTTCGGATATGTTATGTACATATTTGGTGCACAATTTCGGGGAATCTCCGGGTTGAAATAAAAGAGCGCTAAACCGAAACAGCCCTAAACGACACGGCGTTAAGCTTGGTCTTACTGAATATTTTTGACTACTCTTACCTAAAAATTTAATTCAAAGTCTGCAATGAATAAAAAAACTAAAAAAAAACAATTGTTTGTATACATTACTAAGAACGATAATTTGGACAAAAGTTTTTTTCAACAGTAAATAAATACTACATTTCATTATGAATCCAGAAATAAAGTTTTTCCGTGTAAGTTGGAAGTTTTCCGGGGAGTCGCAGGGCACTCCGCCAAGTAATGAAACGACACTTTTCGGTACACCTCTTTGAACATCACAATCAAATGCCCCAAACATAAAAAAAATTAAAATATAAAATTGAAATCAAAGGATTGCTTTTCACAATAATAAAAACATGAAAAGCAAACCTTTTATACCGAAAAAGTTCTCCCTTAAAATATTTAAATAGGGTAGTTACCATATAGAAAGCAGTCGAAATCCATGTGTTTTATTAATTACAATATTTTTTTGTTTTTGAAAACGAATGTTTGATTCATTAATATTGATTATTGGATTTATTAATTTATATTATAGTATTATTGAAAAATTTTTGTCTTTTTCCAATATATTTTTTATATCATTTACTAGTTTCAACTTTAGTTTAATTTAAATTAATTAATATTTTAAATTATATTGTATTATTGTACATTTTAACTGAAGATAACTTTAAAAGTCGAAACTAGTAAATTATATAAAGAAATATACTGGAAATGACAAAAATTTTTTAAAAAAGCAATATAATTTAATTACAATTTTTGTTATTTTTTAGTTTATTAATTTACAATTTAATTAACAATTGAAACACCAAAAACATATTACAAGTACAATTTTATCGACCTAGTTAATTCTACAAAAATTATTCATTATTATTCATATTTGACTTGATTCGTCAAATCCATAAACATAGTTGTAAAAAGTAAATGAAAATCTTTTTACAACTTATGCATGTACCATAAAACAATTAAGAATATAACAAAATGAAGGAAAATTCTTTACATAACAATAACATGTAATTTATGAATTAACGATGATAATAGCATATTCATTCCTCAATACGATGTTCTTTTCAAGAGCTAAATTAATACTAAACAATTCCCCCAAAACCAGGATAAATAGAGTACGTCAAATGTGACATTTTCATCAGAAATAAATGGTTTCAAATCTTTGATAGTCATTTAGCCGTTGACCTGCTTGTAATTTGGCATCCCGACGTCTTAGACTTTTGTGGAATTAGTTGATTTTATTAGCTAGACTCAATCTTTGTTGTAAAATTCCTTTTAACGTTGAACTACATCCTCAGGTTGAGGTAGAATCTGTCCAGGCATTATGTGATGCATACTATCTTGAAGTTCGTATTCTCTTCCAAAGTATACAAAGTAAGAACTATATCCATCTTTTGCACTAAATTTTTGGTCCAACATCGATGATTGTCTTTGGCGTATATGGCAAATAATGTCTTGATAACTTTGTTCACTTGGTGTGATTGGGATGATATAAGGGTGTATAGGACAACTTCATTTTGTATTTGTCCACCATTAACTGACACTCTTTTGACTTCATTTGTGCTCCATTATTGCACAGAATATATTCAGGTACACCATATAATAAAAAGATGTTATTTGCAACGTATTCGGCCAAGGATTTTCGTGATCGTTCATAATGGTGCAAAAACTAGAAATTTGCTAAAATCAGTTACTACTAATAAGTAACAGGGCCCAGTAGGTAGAGATACGTGGTAATGCTCGTATAAAATCAAGACTAATGACTTTCCATGGTTGAATAAGAGTTGCACTTCGACCCACAAAACCTGCTGGTGTCGTTTTGTGAAACCTTATGGAAGCCCCATAGTTAACGTGGGTATATGTATGTAGTATGTCTTCACTAATTCGCCACGCTTGATATCTTTGGTATTGTGATCGACTGATTTACGCATTTTTAGGATGAATTATAGTATGTTAATCCTTTACACAATCTAACCGTAAAATATACACCTCCCAAGTGTCGAAGTTTTTCAACAGCCCATATGACCGATAAACATTCTCTTTTAGTAGCGGTGTAATTCCTTTTGGGTTTTGTTAACCATCAAGATTAGTAACAGATAACCTTTTCATCGTCTTCAAAATTTTGAGTAAGTATTGCATTTACTAAGTAGGATGAAGACTCTGTTTGCAGAATAAATCTACTAGTAAAGTAGGAACATGTAGGAACTGTTGCGGTCACTAAGCGTTCTTTAATAATCGTAAATCCATGTTCACTTACAGGAGTCTATTTCCATTTAGCATTCTTAGAAGTCAATTTTGCTAATCATAGCAAAGTCTGCAATGAACCGTCTGTAATATGACAAAATTCTTAAAATTCCTACAAATCGAGGAGATGGGTTAGTCATAACACGAAAAATCAAGGAAGAAAGATGTAAATGAAAAAGTTACAGATTTTAAGCCAACTCAAATGGTTTATCTTTGTGAAACGTGATCATATTTTCTGAAGCACCAATTTTGAATTCTTTCGAACCTTAGTCTAGTAATATAATTAAGACAACGATAAAATATAATAAGTCTATAGTTTACCAAAGAAGTATTAAACCCCTGCAAAGAAGTTTCCGTGATCTTAAGGTCAGCATATTACGATTCCTATATAATTGCTTCTTCTTCTTCTTTCATTAGACCTGCAGTTTGTTTATTTTCCTTCGTTCAAGCCTTGTTCCTGGGATGTCAATTACCAGCTGTCCTTCCATCTCTTCGGGGGTCTTCCTTGTGATTTACGATTTGTTGGTTTCCTTCAAAAGCTGTGCGGACTAGTCTGTCATCCTCCATGCGTTTCACGTGATCATACCAATAACATTTTCTCTGCCTGCCCCATTTGATAACGTCGTCTACTTCGCATATCCTTCTTATTTCATCATTCCTGACTCGATCTCTAAGTGTTTTCCCTGCTATCATTCTCAATATCTTCATTTCTGACGTTCTTGTCATGTTCTTTGTTTTATTTGTTTCTGCTATTGTTTCTATCCCATATCTCAATGTCGGCATGTCTTGTATATTCTTGTTTTGCTGTGTGTTCGCATATACTTGTTGTTCCACACCACGTCTCTATATAATTGTCAAATAACTAAATATGACTTTTTTATTAAAAGAGAAACATGCTCTTGAAAAGGAAATTTACAGTCAAAGACAATTCCTGTAGTTTCCATCTTAGGCAAAATATTGTCAATTAGGTTTGGACCAAAAAGCAAAGTATGTATTGCATTTTGAGATGTATAATTTGAGATTATGACAATTGGAGAATAATAAAATGAAGTTCAAACTTATATCTAAACATGAGCAGCGCATGCTTGCCAGTTACTTTAGTTATCTCTGCAGAATTAAGGTTTTTGTTTGTAACAAAGTTGAAGACTTTGAACTTGTATTGTAGTGACAATTTTGTGTTCTTTAGTGTGATTCTTATTGCCGCATTCTTATATTAACGACGTGTCGAAAATAAGGATTCTCACTATGGGGATCTTGAAAGCTTTAAAAAGATTGAAGGTCAGTTAAATTGAAGAAAAGTTGCGAATTTTAGGGGTTATATTTATGATCTTGGTAGAACTCGAATATCTCTTTTAGTTTTTAAGATACTCGTAATTGGAAAAAAATTAAATTTCTAATTGCTTTTTATTTTTTTCCGACTTCATTTGAAAAGATATCAAAAAAGAGCACACATTTTTATTGCCATTTTTCTAGCTTTACTTAATGGCGTCATCCAATTTTTAATACAACGTTTTGTTTTTTACCAATCATCATCAACTTTTTTTAAATAGGCGAAAAAATTATTATTATTTTTTTTTTTTTTAGATAAAGGCTTGGACTGCTGTGGTCATTAGCCTTGATTTAATAAAGAACAAATCTACTTGATTACCACCAGGAGCAAATGTAGTTCACACATGTTAAATTTCTTCATACAGGCCTGCAGCTTTTAAGTATTGGAGTAAACTTCTTACTTTTTCAAACACCGGAAAATATTTGAAATTTCTCCCTGAAGCCCGAATATTCTTCTAGTATTTGCTAAATCTTGACATTCGTTTATAATATGTGTTACAGTTAGTGTATCACCACATCTGCGACAGACTGGACGATTAGTACCTTCAAGCAAGTAAGTATGTGTTAAAGCCGTGTGTCCAATTCTTATTCTAACTAGTTTTGTCAAAACTTTTTTAGGAAGATCAGGAGGTTTCCATTGCCCGATACGTGGCATGATATTACGAAGGTGAGTGTTGCATCTGTCCCACTCATTTTGCCATTTATTTACTATTTCATTACTGAATTTATTTTTTAGGTCTTGGCATTTTATTTTTGGAAAGTCAACCAGAATACTATCCGCCGCCTCTCTTGCCGCATTATCAGCTTCCTCATTACCATATATACCAATGTGACTGGGTGCCCATAAAAAAGTAATTGTTTTACCAGATTCCTCAATTGACAAAAGCGAAGAATAACACCACTCTGTCACCGGGTCATTTATGTTACAGTTTTGAAGAGATTGAAGTGCAGATAAAGAGTCACTAACAACACAGAAAACATTACTCTCACCATACATATCACAAAAACGTAAAGCTTGCCATAAACTGTATTGTTCAGCATAGAACACAGACGATTCCGACGAAAGTCCCCAGTTATGTCGATTACCAAGAACATAAATGGCACTTCCCACACCTTGTTTCGTTTTAGAGCCATCCGTGTATACGAAACACGTGTTAATCATCATACGAGTTATTTCATTAAAATGATTGTGGATAATTATTGGATTTACACTTCTTTTGTCATATTGCGACAAAGTGAAATTGAAATGCGTATGACTTCGTTTCCACGGTGGTATTTTCGGCTTAATTTCTGGTATAATATTAATAAAATCAGTGTGCAGATTGGGAATGCAATCTTTTGCTCTTACAGATACCGGTCTTGTAATAGTAGGTCTAAGAGTATATTCACTAGTATCACCAAGTAAAATAGGATAATTTCGATGCGTGTGATTTGCTGCTCTACTAGTTATGTAGTTAGTTAATAATTTTGCTCTCCTTAATTTTAGTGGCATTACGTTTGCTTCAACATGAAGGCTAGCAACTGGTGAAGTAGGAAAAGCACCTAAGCAATAACGTATCGCGCGATTTTGAATTGTATCCAGTTTTTTTAACAAAGAAGGTCTAGCCGAGGCATAAACACTACAACCATAATCAATTTTGGACAGAACAAGACTTTTATATATTTTGATTAGAGTTTCCGTATGTGCGCCCCATTTAGTAGAGCACAGACATTTGACTAGATTTAACACTTTAAGACACTTAAGAACTAAATTATCAACATGGGGTTTCCATGTCAGTTTACTATCAAAAGTAACCCCAAGAAAATTCACAGAACTCACACAGGATATGGGGTTGCCATTTAATAGAAGAACAGGGTCGTAGTGTGGTCGACGGAGTCTGCAAAAATGTACACATTTGGTTTTAATGTGTGAAAATGTAAGACCTGACTCGTTGGCTTTATTTACAATTTGATTTATGTTGTTTTGTAGCTTGCGCGTGATGTTACCTACACTGCCCCCCAGAATTTAATATGCATAAGTCATCAACATATAAGCAGAATTTGATGTCTTGGTCAATGTTTTCCACAATATGATTAATGGCAATGTTAAAAAAGAGTACAACTTAAAGTTGAACCTTGGGGAATCCCATTTTCAAGCTCAGTAGACCTCGATAAGTTATTGCCAATTTTCACTCGAAAAGTACGGTTGCTTAAGAACGAGGAAACGACTTTAGGTAAATTACCTTTAATGCCCCATAATTTTAGACTTTTTAAAATACCTCCTCGCCATGTCATATCAAAGGCCTTCTCAATGTCAAAAATACTGCAACGACGTGTTCGCGATCTTTAAAGCCATTTTGTATGAAGTTTTCCAAGTATACTAATTGATCTGTTGTGGAATGACCTTTTCTAAAGCCAGCCTGTGCTGCGGAAATAAACTGTGGGTCAATGAGATAAACAAGTCTATTGTTAATCATTTTCTCATACACCTTGCCAATACAACATGTAAGACTGACAGGACGATAACTAACTGGGTCAAGAGGATTTTTCCTTCTTTTAGGATCGGAATAATAATGGCTTCTTTCCATTCTTCTGGATATATACTTCGTATCCAGTAGTTATTATAGATTTTTAATAGACACTGTTTAAATGAGTGTGGTGTTTCAGCAATCATTTTATAATTGATTTCGTCGTTACCTGGCGCTGATGAATTAATTCGTTGCAGGGTTGCCAACAGCTCGTCCATAGAAAAGGGTGAGTTCTTCCGTTTCAAAGCTCACTTGCTCTTCCTTTATAAGTTTTTGTTGGAAATCAAGTGTATAATTATTTGTGCTGTTTACCCGGGCAAAATGACTGACAAATGCTTCAAGAATCTGAGCTGCATTATCAGTAATGTTGTTATCCGCCAGCCTAATGTAATTAATGCATTCTCGTTTTTTGTTATTAATAATTGTTTTGACTTTGCTCCAAACTTCCTTGATTTTGGTGTTAGCTCCAATGGAAGAGACATATTTTTGCCAAGAATTGCGTTTACTTTGGAGTATTACTCGACGTGCACTAGCTCGAGCCCTTTTAAATTAAATCATATTTTCAAGTGTCGGTACTTTTCTGTATCGGTTAAAAAGTGTTTTTGTATAACATGGGTTGAGATATTCTATCAATTTCAAGAATTATGGAAAAATGGTTGCTGCTGTATAATTCAGTTGCTACCTTCCATTCAAATAATGGAGAAAGTTGTGGTGATATAATACTTAAGTCAATACCCGAGAAACCTCCAGTGCGAGCTATATGGTAAGTTGGAGAGCCACCGTTAAGTAGCAGCAAATTATCGCTTTCAAGGATACTAGCAATTTCTATCCCTTTTAGATCAGTCTTTATTGATCCCCAAAGTGAATGGTGACTGTTAAAGTCACCCAAGAGTGCAATTGGGCGGGGAAGCTGATTGATTAATTGCTCGAGATCTTTCTTCAACCAATTGTGGTTAGGCAGACAAATGTAACAGATTGTCATTTTGATTGGGAATTCAATGTGGATTGCAACGGCTTGAAAGTTTGTGACTAGGTTAATCTAACTAGATGCAAGACTCTGCTCTATAATTATAGCAACTCCTCCATGGGAGCGTAGTCCCCTTTGGAGATTTTTCCTAAATATAGTATAACTTTTGAGTGCATACGGTTGACCTGCGTAGAGATGAATTTCTTGTAGACAAATACACATTGGGTCATAGTCCATTATTAAGCGCTTAAAGTCACAGTGACGTGTTACAATTCCATTACAGTTCCAGTGAATTATTTTGTTTTCGTTATGGACTTGAGTCATTGAAGTGTAAATATTCTGTAGGATTGGTAAATAAAGTATATAACGTCACATATAATAAATAAGATATAAATAAATAACGTATATGAATGTATATGTATACTTTTATGTTATCCACCTCGATGTGTGCTCGATGTAGACCGAGTTCTCACATTATCTTGAGATTCATTGATAGTTTTCCTCAGTTTACCTTTTGGCCAACCTTTTGGCTTCTTCGCCATGTTGGTCTCCCTTTGCTGACAAGGAGACGGCTGACTGTTGTTAGAGCAAATCCGTTCCTCAGATGGTGTTCTCTGCTAATCTTTCCTTTTTTTGTTTTCTCGATTAATGTCGAGTGTCAGCTTAGGATTACTGACAGTAAGTTCTGTGCTATCCTTCCTCAGGACGAACACAGCTTTCAACGTATCTACCAAGCTAGGTAACAATTCCCTTACTAAGTCTTTTACTTCCATACTTCTAATTTCAGGGTTAACAGTTTGAACTTCCTGGATGGGTACGTGGACCGGTGCTGACGCGACTTATGCAAACGAGGTACCTGGAGTTACCAGTCCGTCCAGTTTCTTCTTTGCATCAAAGTAAGACAGCCTGTTAAGCACCTTGACTTCTTGAACCTTCATTTCAAACTTAAAGACGGGGCAGATTTTTGCAGTGGCTTTATGCGGCCCTTGACAATTGGGGTATACAATAGGTTCTTTACACGAATTACCTTCATGTATGGGTTTTCCACATATGCAACGCTTATCATCCTTACAATTAACTGACGAGTGTCCAAAACTTTGACAATTAAAACATCTCAAGGGGTTTGGAATGTATGGGCGTACCTGTAGAGGATATAACGCAGCTTGGATCGTCTTGGGGAGCTTTGTAACATTAAAGGTAAGTATATGATTTGGAGTATCTGTAAATTCTCCATCACGTTTTGTTCTAATCCGCCTGACTTCCACTACACCTTGACTTTTTAAGTTATCTTTAATCTCCTCGATGGTGCAGTTCAATAAATCCTTGCAGTATACTACTCCCTTCGATACATTAAGAGTGCCGTGTGGTACAACTTCAATATCAAAACCACATTTAATAAGTTGCGTAGATTGCTTACTAGAAACTGTTTCTATCAGCAACTCTCCTTTCACTTTCTTTACTTCTTTCACCTTTCCTATTAACCCATACAGCACGTTCCTTTAAACGAATCACCTTCTTTCCTTTTAAGGACCAGGAACCGAGGCACAGAGTCCTCCTTCTCACTGGTACCTATATTCTTTTTTAGTGGAGGAAAATCCTCCTCCCTAGCATTTGGTCTGGTGGCATCTGGATAAGGAATGGAGCCACCTTCCACTTCCTCATTGGACCGAACATCTGGACGGCTCCGACGGGGGTCCGGCCCAGACTCCCCACCGCCCTGGTATGAATTTAAATTATTTATTTCATATTTGCATTTTAAAGCTTTTGTCAGCTTTGCAGGGTGTAACAAAGAAGCGGACAACATCAGCGGAGCCCTGCCAAACCACTACTTGTTTCATGGTTGCGCTGAGTGACCAATTCAAAAGAGCATATAGAAACATATACAAGTTAGTGGACATGAGAAGGATTTAGGATAGGATAGGTAGGGAAATGCTAAGGGCCGTGGGGGCGCAAGTAAAACCCCTTGCGGGCGAAAAAATTATTATTAGTTCCGTATTTAAATTTTCTCCTTAATTCTGAATTTAGCGATATATCACACTTTATATTTTTGATATGTTTCAGATGAGTACTCAACATACGATTTGGCGACTTTATCCGCAAGTAATGTGATACTTATTCGCCTGTAGCAATGTCCAGTGTAGGTTTCAGGTTTAGGAAGTTTCAAAAACTTTAAATTTTAAAAATTCAAGGAGTTCTCATCATTATTTATGACTATGAATTTGCTTTCTATCTTTGTTTTTGATTCTTTTACGTCTGTAAAGTTGATTGCACATCTTTTTATGTCATTCCGAGTCAAAATGCAGCACCTATTAAAGTTATATGTTCATAGAACTTAAAATTATTATCTTAATCATAATACAGTGTGGTCCGGATTTCAATTAAATGTATGGGGAATGATATTGTTAACCGTAATAGATACGAAGTAGGTTAAATGAGAAAAAAGTAAAAAAACCTATTTTAAGGGTGAATTAAATGACATAAACAAATTAAAAATTTTGTGATTGGTTTCGGAGATACACAAAAGAAGAAATTTATCGAAAATCTTTCTTTCTCGATAGAACTTTTATTATGCAAAATTTCGAAAAAATTATTTAGGTTTTTATTGTATTTTACATTTGTTAGAAATTAATCAAAAATTAACTTTAACCAGAAATTGAAATACTGACCGTTAATAACATAATTGCAATACTAATTTAGGTATATTAGCAATAACATATTATAAAAACACAATTATTTAAAAAATTGCGATCTTAAAGAGACAGAGGTTTCTTGTTTTCATTTAACTTATGGAGAAAAAAGTAGAAAATGAAAACAAGAAATAAATGTCGTTCAAAAATTAACTGGAACAACTTGGGGAGCAGATGCAAAGGCGCTTCGTACAGCTGCATTGGCATTAGTTTATTCATGCAATGGCTGTGCTGTTATATTTTATGTTCTTATTTACTTTCTATAATGTTTACACACTTAATTAATATTATTACACATGAATACTAAGGTGGGTAAGGGTTGGCATGTTTAGGTTTTAGTGGTTTTCCTAAACCTTGAAGCAAATACTTTGCCATGACAAACCATCCACAATTGCACACCGTTTCGTCACCATACTATACAGGTTTATACTAAACTTCTGGGGCACCATACATAACACTTACATGACAATAGAATATTAAAAATGTATCATACGAATAAATAAAAATAAAAAAATAAAAAAAAATAAAATAAACAAATAAATACACAATTGTATTCTTTTAGTCATCTGCGACGATATCTGGAAGATCTTTTCGACCCGCTTCATTTTTTACCATGCCCAATATAAAATAGTCTAGAATAAGGCACGGCGATAGGGGACCTCATCTTGTGAGTTCACTTGTACCAATCCCATTACGACGAAATAACTGTTGAACCCTTCTTCCGTTTTGGGAATTATATCCATTTTCCACAAATTCTTGCATTTATTTTGAAGTTTCCAAAGACCTGCCATCAACAACATCATTCAGAAAATTTAAATACTTTTTCGGATTTATGTTTCTGTCAAAAACACCTGCTTAATTATTTTATTGTTTATTGTATCATATTATTTCTGATAATTGCCCGAGATTCATACGACCTCAAATTTATGATACGGCGTCTGTATAAAGAGAATGAAAAGTTGGGATTGCAAGTAAGCCTTAAAAAGACTGAATATTTAGTTGTGAATTGCGAAGCAAAATTCGATGTATTGGTAAACGATCAATCAATCGTCAAACAAATCGAAGAATTTAAATATCTAGGGGCTTTAGTAGACAAGAATAGACTAGAACACCCACTACAAGGAGGGAGAAAGATAATTGGGTGCCTAAACTCGCTATGGTGGGATAAAAATATTTTGAAAAGAACGAAAAGGTGGATAGGATGGGTCATGGTAGAATCAACCCTTTGCTATGGAAATGAGATTTGGACAGTTAATGGAAAGACCAAGAGACGTCTAAATGCTGTGGAAATGGACTACCTCTGACGTAGCGCAAGAATTTCAAGATTCCAACATATAACGAATGATGAAATCAGTGTCTCACTGGGATACGCCATTAGCCGTATACGGATGAATGTTAAAGAAACGATAAATAATTGAACTTCGGAGCCTACGGTGGTTTGGGCACTTGATGAGAATGCCAGAAAATCAGAGGCCAAGCCAGATATTTCAATGGGTCCCACCAGGAAAGAAAAACCTGGACGACTCCGACGTTCCTGGTATGAAGGTGTTAGACAGCAATAGGGAAGAGACAAATGAACGAAGAAATGACCCACGACCGAGAGATTTGGAAGAGGGTATGAGCAGACGGCATCTAGCTGTACTATGATCATTTACATAAGGTGTATTTTTTAACACTTAATGTATTATCAAGCTCAATATATATATATATATATATAGTATCTTTTACACTAGTAGGTTCTACTCCGAGTTCATTATCGTTTTTCTATAAATTCTCAGTGTCAATGTGGATTTTAGAAAGAAGGAGAACGTTATTTTATTTTTGAATAAGTAACATTTTTAAAACTATTCTTAATAAGTAATTAGTTTGAACCAAAAATTTAACACGATAGTGACATTTTAGGCAAAATTGAGCTGGATAAGTTTTTTTTTATAATTAAATCAGATGTAACTTAGAAAATTGACTAAGTGTGACATATCAGTAAATTTCTAATACTTCAAAATTATGGAATAAAAAAAAAACTAAAGTTGATAATAGCTCTGAAAAGACGAAACGCCATATTTAATGTCAAATAACGGCAAAGTATAACAAAGATAAAATACAGTAAGAAACCCTAATGAAATTTTTCAAAATTTTGCATAATAAGAGCGCTACCAAGAAAAACAGATTTTTGACAAATGCAGTTTTTCTGTACCTCCGAAACCATTCGGAAAATTTTCAATTTGCTCCTTTTTTCTCATATAACCGACTTCATATCTATTAATGATAACAAGATCCCGATACAATTAATTGAAATCCGAACCACCCTACACAGGGTGTTTCACCGGAAACCGCCATTACCCGTATACGGAAAAGTGTACATGGAAAAAATTTGGAGAATGACTAAAACCAATGGGGTCAACTCAACTAAAGTATTTTCAGTCTTCTGACCCTTCCGGTTGTACCGGAAGCCGACATCAACTTTGGTATTTTAAATAGAACACGCTATATATTGTTGCATTTGCAGATTCTACGTCACTTTGTATAACATTCCCTATAGCTATACTCAGTATATTAATGGCGCGGAGTAGTAAACCTGTCAGAATTATCGAATCTCCCGTATTGCAGTGGCGTAGGTACCCGATACGTTTGGAAAATCATATTTTTAGTAGGTAAATATATTATAATAGTAAAATCTACCTTGATATGAATTATTATGTGGTTTCTTTTATTGTTTCAATCCTTACTTTGTGGAATCTATTTTTCATAGTAAATAATTTAATTCAGCAATATTCCACCGTTTAATCGTTAAAAATCGGTCCCCGCAAATTAATTGTAATTGTAATAAATGTACTGACGATATCTGCATTACTATTTTATTTTATATTTATGTCATATATTATTTATATGTTATTTATTTTATTTGTATAGTAGATCACATTACAAATTTTACTTCTTACGTATTATATACCATTATTTTTGTATCTTGGTATAATACCCACATCTACGGCTATGATTCTCGTTTCGTCAGTACCTAGGCCGATGGGAACGTGTTTACACAGATTAAACTATTGTTCTCAGACCCTAGATGGGTCGATATGCTGCAAAAGCGGCACAATAATCGTATTTTGGTTAGAATTTATTGGTTTTTACTTAACCGTAAAAGTACGGCTTTCACAAGAAAATAAAGAATTATTTCAAGCAATTATGATTTATTACTCCGCGCCAATAGTCTACAGACTTTAGGAGTTATAGATTTCGCGATATTAATTTTTTTAGTAAAATTTTCACAGATGCAAAAGTTCACGGAAGTATCTGTAACTTTTTTCGGTAAATAGTAATTTGCTTACCTTCTTTCTCGAATTTTACAGGCAATTTTACACTTAATAATTTACGTTTATTGTTTATAATAATTTCGGAAGGTAAAAAAAGTTTTTCACATATTAACTTATTTCCTAAAGTGTTAATAGCTACAACCGCAATACCTACTTTTCTTTTGCTACTCTCTTGTACGCTTTACACTTTTTGTAGAAATTTAAAAAAAAACCTATGTCTACGCTGTTCTTTTTCTTATTTTTGTAACTGACGTTTTAATATTTACTCAATATCACAAAAATTACGGTAACTAATGTTATAATCAATGCAGTATCTTGTAACAATGAAGTAACCTCGAACCTCAAAGCACTTTCATATTCCTATTCAAGAAACTCGCATCGTGACAGACAAAAACGACGCATTTTCGGACAAATGTTTATATAGACTTTTCGTCATAATTTCCCGTCAGCAACACGCACTAGGAATTATGACATCGAATTTAGAGACACCCTGTAAGTTACTTTGCTGAGTATAGAGGAGATAAAGTAAACGCTCCTCCTCTAAACTTATGTTCGAACCTATTTCCAAACTATTGTTGTTAACATTGTTTATTTAGCGTTTCCTAGTTTAATTGCAAATACATTGTAATTGACTAACTCGAAATTTACCCAAATAAATAATAAATAGATCATTTTGCAACAGCTTTTTCATTTTAATAACGTATTAGAATTGAATAAACCATTATTATAATTTCTTAAACCTTTAATCAGTTTACAAAAAATTGAAGTAGATACCTTACTTAACTATTTTATTACAACTGTAATTGCCAAACAAAATTTTGTTACACATTTGAAACTTTCGTAATGTGTTTAAAAAGTAATACGAAATTGAGGTAGAAATTTACAACTTTTGCAGGGTATATTAGTAGTTAACATGATGAAAAACATTATAGAAAGGGTGGCGGAACACAAAAATGCTTTAGCAAAATTATATACACATTCCTTAAACAGGAATTTTGTAATTTAAATTTAAAGTTAAATATTTTCGTAAGTTTGGGGTTGGATATTTTTGAACTTATTAGAGATATGTTTTAGCATGCAATTAATAAATAGGTTTATAAATTAATTTACAATAAAATAATAAAAGTTGAATTGGTATTTTTGAAATAATTATAATTAATATTAAAGAGTTATGAACTTTATATATGCTTTATCTTGTATCGTAGCATACTTGAAATGTAACAGCGGTGTCGGCCGGTTTGCGCTCGACCGTTTTGCGCTCGTACCTAAACTCGACCAGTTTGCGCTCTGCAATTTAATTATATAAATTTAAACCTTCCTATTATCTCCAATCGACCGATTTGCGCTCTCTTGTACTATAAACATTTTGAAATTATCGAGATTTAAGTTGTTTTCATGTGATCGGGGGTAAACGGTGTTGGTTGGTAGGTTACAGTTAGTACAGTTTTTTTCTTTAAAACAAAAACAAAAAACAAACAATTATTTCAAGTAACATTCGTTTATATTAGTTATGTTTGTGTGATGGGGGGTGGGGGTATTGTTCAAGGGGGGCAGTGCGATCGGAGGGAAACGGCGATCGGGGGAAAACGCCTTTAGTTAAAATACTTTCTATAAGGAATTAAGGTATTTCTCGGCCTAGGTATACAAATAACTATTATATTACAAGAGAGCGCAAATCGGTCGATCGGAGACAATAGGGTAGGTTCAAATTTCTATAATTAAATCGCAGAGCGCAAACTGGTCGAGTTCAGGTAAGAGCGCAAAACGGTCGAGCGCAATCCGGCCGTATTCGTAACAGCTTCATAAATCATTCATAAATTTTCAATTTCACTTCCAAGAATATTACATATTGTTAAAAAAAACTGTTTCCACATATTATATTATGACATTTAATTGAAAGTGAGAAAAACTACATTTACTAAAACAGTAAGTATCTAATACAATTTATTAATACTGTTTACTCAAGATTATACACATCAATGTTACTTATACTAGCTATTTGCAGAGGTTAATTATTTGCAACTTTATCGACAGATGTGTTAACAGTTACATAATCTAGATTTTACATTTTTTAATGTTTTTGCCTTTAATAATAGGCATTGTTTTAGAAGCGAGGGAAATAATGCTTTTAGAATGCACCCTTTCCACTCAGTGAGACATTTACACCAACTGTTTTCAATAGGCCCAAAACGACCATATCTAACAGTTGAGTCAGATGAGTACGGTTTGCAGGGTAACTTGGATAACTTTAACATATAAGTGACTTGCCACACTGTCTCCCATCAAAACTATTTCGGTCCAGATAATTTTCGGAAATATTTTCGAACTATCCGCTTTTGCTCCTAGCATACCTGCAATTTTTGGAAGAAGTTTATTGTTTCATGTCCAATTGCATCCCTTACTCTCTTTCAAGTCTTTCATCGTAACAGCGTTGATTGAAATATTGGTAAAGATAGTCAACCGCTTGTATTTGCTTGTATCACGGATGCAATTCACATATGCATGTTGGGTTGCGTTTTTGTTTACTTTTTCACCTGTACTGAAGCGCTAAGTTATAATGTGTACGATTCTTGAAATAGAATAGTTCAATTTATTCCACCGTTGTAAAAATGGCGCAACATACAATCCGTAAAATTTACTTTTGTCAATACAATGTTGCAACGTTTTCAAATATTTAGTAAACGTATTAACTAGTAATTAAAAGTGACGAATTTTTCATTTATGAATAATACCATTGATGATACATATCTTGGATTTTAATGACAATGTTTTTTTAATAATTTACTAAAATACATGCGAAGCGTTATTTGTTAAAACAGTTTGGTTTGGTCGGTGTTAGATAAATAAGAAACAATTATTTTACAAATTATGCTTGCACTTTATTTTTAACTTGCAAATAATAATGTTGACATTTGTTTGTCATTTAATAACTTCGTTAGGAATAAAGTAGAACATACTGGGAGAAATACCACTAGAGTTCAGAAACGAAAAATTATTGGTTTTTGTATCTACTTGTTTTACGTGTTCAGTTGAAAAGGATTTTAAATAAAAATTGGTTTTCAAATTTTTCAATTCAAAAGGCAACAAGTTACCGTGTTTTTTAGGGAAAGTGGGTTCCACTAGACCTTCAAATTTAAATTCACTTGGTAATAAAACCTATTCCTATTACTTCTAAAAATAAAAGTACTAGATTTTAGCTTGAGGTGTGTTGTCTCCCGACGCGGTGCGGATAATACGTGTATAATACACTATTCTTTTCTGTGACGAAATAAATGACGATTTAATATTGAAAAATCATATTACAATAGAATTAGAAAATTATTGAGGGAAATTTGGTGTTAAAAATAGTACTCACTTTTTTCCCGAGGGAAAAAATAATTTACGAAAAGTGACACTTTGTTATCTGTTAGTAGAGATAAAAAGTTAGGATTTTACTCTTTGAAACTGTATCAAAATATCATGGTTTCGAATTAAAATAGTTTAATTAAAGTAAAAATAGCTCATTAATTATAAACATTGTTTCAAAAATTACAATTCCAACTGATCTAAAATAATAGTAATAATTTACAAACAATTTACACATAAATAATAACGTACCTAATACAAAACATATCCAAACATTTACACTTATTTATGCAGATAATATTCTTATTTTACGGTGTGGTTTTGTGACATCACTGTAATTATAGCTATTAGAAATATGTTTATTAGCCTCCCACTTTAAGGTTCGATATAGTTTTATTTTAACCAACTGATCGATAATTAACAGTTTATGAGTGTCGCATTCTCTGAACCATGAATTCACACTGCTGTTGAGACATTTTTTATACGGAGTTTAATTTTTTCCAATAAACCATAATCTGTTTTAAAAAGATGAAATTCTTCAGTAAAAAGTTTCAATAAAAAAACACAAATTTTGAGAATTCGGGTGATGGTCTGTGTAAGTATTTAATTCCATCAGATTTGCTGTAATCTTTATATAGAATTAATGATTCGTTCACATTGAAAACACTTGAGTCGTTAACTGTTAGCATTTCCTTACACGTATTACAATGTACTTTTTATATATGTAGTGACTTAAATAACCCGCAACATACGACACTGAACAAAATTCTAAAGAACTATTAATTACGACATTGTCTTCATTGATTTTGTTCTCCAGACAGGTTCTAGACGATCTCTTTGTTTCATTATTTTCTACACTTTCATTTGTCCTAATTTTGTTATCCTCTTCCTCATAGTTAGTGTTAAATTGTTCATCTATACCATATAGTATCTCGTCGTTATCTTTTCACAATTCCCTTGTTCTATTGGTATTTGCAAGCGAATGTGCATGTTATGTTGTAATGCAAGCCTAAATTCGCGGGCAGACGGTTGGGCATTATAACCTCCTCTAGCACGAATCATTGAAAAGCATTTTCTAGAGGATCTTGATTTATTCGTGACGTTAAAAAGTACAAAGTTCCTTCTCCCTTTAAGTCCTCCCACAGACTTAAAATTGAATTTATAGTCCATTGGAAACCTGCGATACAGTATATATTTTTTCTTTCTACACCGTTCTCATAAAACTTGATGGAATTGAAGTATTGTACAGAACGTTTCAACGTTTCGCATGGCATGTCTTTAAAAACTGAAAGACCACGCTTGTAGGGATTCGGATCATTTACTGAAAAACTATTTAAACAGTCAAAAATGTTGTTAATTGTTTTAAAAAAGATGCAGTATCTAACGCCGTATTACTTGTTAATTGACCCGTCATCACAGCACTGCTAATTGCTGCAGATACAGAATTGCTAAATACCTGAGCGGCGTATTTAACACGCATCTTTTGAAAATTTGATGGGTTAATATGTTTGTCCGTAATTTTAACATGGATCTTGCTACACTGCTACACTGATCAATATAAAAAGTGTTGACAAAATCGGTCCACTGAATTTTTTATTGTTGACGACTATTTCCAGTTTGCTGTTCATGACATTGTTCCTTAAGCTTTTTAGTAAATGAGGAGGATCATACGCTACATATATTTTGTTATTGTCGATTTGAATTGTTGGATTTTCTTTTGTGGCGCCTAGATAAAATAGAGCACTTCTGTTATTAGATCCTTGGTCGCAAACTAACGCTCGAGGTTTCAATCCAATTTGAAACAACTTATGCATCACTTGCTTTATAAGACTACATAATATTTGGCTTTTAACTGAACCACTACTGAGAAAATAACAAAATGGAATTTTCCAATTATACAATATTCCTCTCAAATAAAAAACCAATCCATGGTTACTTAAAAACGGTTTACGTCCTAATTCCCCTAAATCTTGATATCCTTCGACGTAACAAATAAACAGATAATCATTAAGCTTTGCATAGATGCTTCTTTAATGCGTTTATCATATCTTAAAATATAAGTACACATAAAGTTGATATTGAAACAAATGTATTACGAGGAGTCTTCCGGATTATCGTTTATGAGTCACATTCCTTATCGGCTTAGTCAGAAATTCTACAATTGCATACTTTTAGCAACACCTTTAGTAAATGAGTAGGCTTGTTATAATATTGTTTAGATGCAAACAGTTGAGTACGTTAGATTGTAATATAAGAAAATTCAACATTTGTTCCAACATAAAAAGGGATAGCGTTTCTATGTTAAAAATTTTAATTTCAATGACCAAAATTTAGAAATTTACTTGCGTAAGCCTAATAGATTTTAAAACATTTTCAACGGATAAACGATGTTAATGTAATAAATATATGAGTATGGAATTTTCAAAAGTATTTAAAGAAATTGTTTTTTTTGGGAGAACGTTTTTCAACGATTTCTTTACGAAATTAATACTTTTAAATCTGCAGGTTTTTTTTCATAATAATAAACTTTATTCACATGTGTATGTATACAATCTTTGTACATATATGTGTTTGTCATGATGGTATAACCATTGTTATAACCTTACGTAAGAAAGATACAAATAAATATTATTACATTGAACAATTAACAGACAATAGAAAAAAATATATAACAAAGGACACACATTTAATTAGTACGTCGACAAAAATCAATAAATTCTTGTATATTGTAGAACGCATGTTTTTGTTTGTTTGTCAACATTGACTCAATGCACCAATATTTCAATCAACGGCATGATGCATTGGCAACAATGTCGTGCCTTAGCATAAACTATCAGCAAAATTACAGTTTTCTATTTCACATTTATCGGCAATACTGTTCTGTAAATTCTACAATACAATTGACGTATTTTCTTAGCACAAAGCGATACTACCGACCTCTGATGTTTAGAACAAATTTCGGGGTCGCATAATCCCGTAAGGTTGACTATCTTTACCAATATTTCAATCAACGGTAACAGTTAATTCTTGGTGTCTTTTTAAAATCGGAGACAACCATCATTTGCCCGGCAAGTTATTACTAATTTTTTTCGAGTTTACACCGCGCCTATCCAAGCATTCCTTTATTAAAAATCGTATATCCGTGCCCTCAAATGAATATCCCCATTTGGCTGGGCAGAATATTACGTCTTCAATACTGCTTTCTTCAGCAAAGCTAAGCTCCTGTTGACCTCCAACGGATTTCAAATTATTTCCCATTTTCAAATGTCGATGGAGAGTAGTTTTCAGAATGCCGTTCACAGTCGAAACCTCCTGGAAGGTTATTCTTTATTTCGTAAATGATTTAGAGCTTCCAATAAATAACATTGCTCATAATTGTTGTTCTGGCGAGCGCCAAACGGTCTTTTATAATTTCGCTACAAAAACGACATCTTGTGACAATCGCATATACTTAAATTTTTTCTGATTTATATTTTAACTGTAAAATCGAATTATTTTGTTTAAAGTAAATGGATTATAGCTTCTGATAGTTTTAGCTTATAATTATGTAATCCATTATCACAGTATACATCCACTATCCATAAACCGCCATTTCCTATTCTGTTCTTCCTCAATTTTCGATTTATTGACGCAAGTTAATTTCCTTCATAGGAAAACAGATCAAACAATTTTTCCGTTGTTTCAACCATAAAAATATTTGTTCTTCAAGCGACAATAAAATGGCATATTATTGAACTACTGACAGATGCTAAAAACGCTGTTTACTGTCTAAACATTAAAAGCAACAGTTCTTTTGTTTTTACAATTTTTTAGAGGTTGGTACCTCGGCTATGTCATATTATAAATGTAACAATAAAGTACCAACTCGAGAATCTCGAAAATTTTAAAATAACACATGAAAACTAGTAATAAATGCTTGAAGAAAAATAATATATTTTACTTGGAGTTAAAAAATATAATTGTTTCGCTTAATTTGTTATCTCGGCTAACGCCTCGCCAGCAAACTTTTAAGCTCAACAATTTTATTGTTTAACTCCTAGTAAAATATTCTACAATTTTTAAATTAGTCTTAAAAAAAGTATCAATGCGTTTTCTGCATGTATATAATAGAGGTATAGACGGTCATTGCTGAGCCCGTAGGATATATAAACCGTACGCTCTCGAGCCCGAAATGTGTATTTCATCGAATTATGATTGTATAGACATTAAAATGTGTAAATCCGAAAATTTTATCGGGCTTTATAATGACCAATTATATCTCAACTATATACAGAATATTTCTGAGAAGCCCGCTTCAGAGGTCGCTTTTATATACAACCTTTCAATATTCACGGACAGTACGTTGTGTGGCCCACCACGCGGCAACCTTGGAACGACTTTTTACGCTGTCATCCCGAAGCTTTCTACAGACAATTTGTAATTTACTTACATTGTTTGTCATCTAAAATGCAATTTACACACGTTTTATTTTTTGTAAATGCCGTAAAACAATTTAAATCTTTAAATAGAAGTTTGATAATCAAATAACAAATTGTATGCCAGATAAGAAAATGTATTCATCATGTGCATTTGCGTTTAGCAATGGTTTAATTAATTCTTGTGGTTTGCATGTCAAATCACAAAATATCTGAATGTGCAATTTTAGAAAAAAATAGCATACGCAACTTGTCTATAGTATAGAATCGAAATTGAATTTCGTTTTGCTATGTTGAATATTTTTTACTTTTCAAAGCGATTTACTTGCTTTGGATGTTTTGGCTAAATGTTGAAACGATGTTTGATTATCAGAGAAAATTATAGAAACACATAGTTATATGCTTGAGTCGCAATTATGAATTTTAAATAGGTCGCTTTGGTATTTGATTTTTTAATGCTAGATCTATCAATGAAACAGCAGATCATTAAAAAATTACAATTTTTAAATTGACTCTACGTGGTGACCGGTAAAATACTACAAGAAATAAAAACTATGTAAAAATCCAAAGAAAAAGATCCACAAGAATGAAAATCCACCGGAAAAAATTCTCGGGAAAAGTCAAAGGGAAAAAGTCAGAAAAGTATTATTAACTCTTAATGGGTGAAGTGCATATTCAAACTGTTTCTCTTACATAATTTTTGTCACAATTTTATTGTATTTCAGTTGTATACTAGTTCACAAAATGATTACTTTTTGTTTGATAAATGGTAATCAATAAATATTCTATTTCAAAAAACTCTTTATTATTAGGTAAAGTTTGTTTATTGGTAAACACCTTTTAAAGCCTTAAAATAAGAAATAAAATATTTATTTTTAAAGTCAACGGGAAGTGTAGTTTATCACATTCACTAAAATAATTTATTTATTTATTCCTTGTTAGTTTAAACTATTCAGTGATTACTTTTTGAACTTCTAAATAAAATAAGGTTTGAAACTAGAATTATTTAAGCAACTAATGAACAAGAAAGAAACTATTTTAATTTGTTTTAATCTCTAATGTCCTGCAATTTACGTTAACTTAAAGAATTAATATTTTCTATTTAGAAACCACCGCGCATTTGTTATTCTATGTTTAACATGTGGACTAACAAAGTCGTAATATGTACCATCCATTTATTCTTTCAAATTCAAATACACTATTACTTATTTAACTGCAATTTATATTATAAATATAGTTACACAATTTACCACACTAAAAAACCGAAAAGAATGAATATGGTAAATTGGTACTTAGTAGTTTTAGATTTTTGTTCCATGAGTTTTTCTGTTGGATTTGTTTATGTAAGATTTTTCGTGTGAATTTGTTATTGTTGGATTCTTTTTTCTGGATTTTTATCTTGGGTTAGTTTTTCTGAATTCATCGCACCTAACCAAAATACTTAAGATATTAATTGAAAAAGTAATTATAAACAAAACATTTTGCTTAGTAGAGACCTGTTGATATACCGGGCTCAGTAAGATACTGTTTATAACTATATATATATTAACTATATATATATATATATATATATATATATATATATATATATATATATATTTGTACATGTATGCACAAAACGCATTGATAGTTTTCTATGCAGAAGATAAAATAGATGACCTTTGAGTTGGTTTTGTGTAAATATGTCAAAATAGTATATTACGTAATTAGAATTGTAACAAGCATTTTACATACGGCTGCTGCGCGGCGAGTGTGTAATCGCAGGAGTACGTACTTGCTTTTACAATTTGAGATATGTACTATACTTTATCTGCAACTACCTCAATAGTATTATTGAATCGTTGTTTTTTAATAGTATATATATATATATATATATATATATATTTGTAATAAAAATCTTTGGGGTTTAAACACGTGTAATAAATATTAAAAATTACAACGTTTCGCCACGCTAACACACAGCTTTTTCAAGTAATTAATAAATAACAATCTTAGTTTCTATGCGATTTTGACCTTGAACGTGTCGCTGGACCAGAGTAACCAATAGCATTAGGTATCGGTATCATGGTAATGTTGTTTTGCATATTTTGTTGTTCTATTTGTTGGATATTTGGGGATCTTCTATCCTGAGGTAAAGTTAATAACGGTTTCCAAGTGTTAGGTAAACCTTTTCCATCATCTCGTTTATTAATGCAACTAGGACGTCTTTCTATCTCGATTTGTTCTCTAATGAGGCGGTTACATAAATATTTTTCTCTTCCTAGCATTCTTGTATTTTCAAAATCGATTTTATGTCCTGTTTGGTGATGATGTTCAGCTAGAGAATAAGTTAAACATCCTTTTCGGACTGCTAGTTTGTGTTCTTCTCTTCTCGCAGAAATACGTCGATTGGTTTGTCCAACGTAAGAGATGTTACATCCTCCGCAAGGAATTTCGTAAATGCCTTGATCTTCTAAAGGAATAATATCTTTAGGGGAACGGAGGAAAGACTTAACTTTATTAACAGGTACAGAAACTACTCGTATGTTGTGTTTCTTTAGAATGTTACTTATCTTCTCTGTAGTACCTTTGAAGTACGGGATTGATACAGTAAACGTACTCTTATCGTTAACTTCGTCGTCACTTCTTTGTTTCATCCTTTTTTTCATCACCAAACAGGACATAAAATCGATTTTGAAAATACAAGAATGCTAGGAAGAGAAAAATATTTATGTAACCGCCTCATTAGAGAACAAATCGAGATAGAAAGACGTCCTAGTTGCATTAATAAACGAGATGATGGAAAAGGTTTACCTAACACTTGGAAACCGTTATTAACTTTACCTCAGGATAGAAGATCCCCAAATATCCAACAAATAGAACAACAAAATATGCAAAACAACATTACCATGATACCGATACCTAATGCTATTGGTTACTCTGGTCCAGCGACACGTTCAAGGTCAAAATCGCATAGAAACTAAGATTGTTATTTATTAATTACTTGAAAAAGCTGCGTGTTAGCGTGGCGAAACGTTGTAATTTTTAATATTTATTACACGTGTTTAAACCCCAAAGATTTTTATTACAAACATGTTTACACGTGAAAGAATAAAGCATTATATATATATATATATATATATATATATATATATATATATATATATATATACAGGGTGTCTCTAAAAGGTCTGTACAAAATCCTACCACATATTCCTGAGGTCGAAATAAGCCGATTTAAGCAAACTTACCTTATTCCAAAATTGCTTTGTTTCCTAGATACAGGGTGGTAAAGTTTAAAAATAAAAATCGTTTATATTTTGTGGAATTTGTGTGAAGTGTTTGAGAGTTGCTAGGCATTAATAACTTTAAATTGTTTGAATTTATTTCAATTGTCTGTCAAAATGGCTGAAATGTTTACCTCTGCAGAAATGACGGATATGCTGTTAGTTTTTGGGTATTGTTCAGGAAATGGTGGTTAGGGTATACAGAGAGAAATTTCCAAATCGGCGCATACCAAACCATCAAACATTTGCTGCGATTGAGAGACGCCTTCGCGAAACCGGTAGATTTATCCCTGTAACTGCTAATTATGGACGGCAACGTACGATTATGACTCCCGAAGTTGAAGAAGAAATTTTGGAAAGAATTGCTGAGAATCCAAAATTAAGCACCAGACGGATAGGTTTAGAGGTAGGAGTATCCAAGGATGTAGTTCATAGGACACTGAAAGAACAACTGCTTCATCCATACCATATCCAAAAGGTACAAGACCTTTTACCTGCGGATCTCGATCAACAATTGGGTTTTTGTCGCTTCATTACCGAACACCGACATCAGAATGTGAATTTTGCTAAACAAATTTTATTTACAGACGAAGCATGTTTTACAAGAAGTGGTGTAACCAATTTACATAATGAACATTTTTATGCTGAAGAAAATCCACATGCCATAAAAGTAACTCATCATCAACATGAGTTTCGAATCATTGTGTGGGCAGGAATCATTGACAATTTTATTATCGGCCCTGTTATTTTACCGCCACGACTAAATCGTGTGGATTACCTAGAACATTTACAAAATACGCTGCCAGATTTATTAGACGATTTACCACTACAACTTCGACAAGTTATGTGGTTTATGCACGACGGTGCTCCACCATTTTACATTAAATGTTCGCAATTATTTGCATCAAGCATATCCAAATAGATGGATTGGTAGAGGAAATGACGCTCCTTTAAAATGGCCACCACGTTCACCGGATATGACTCCAATGGATTATTTTGTATGGGGATCTGTAAAACCATGGTTTATTCAAGGCCTATTTATATTGAAGAGGAACTGTGGAGAAGAATTCAGGATGCAGTCGACGTATTAAAGAATGACGCGGAAATGCTAAGAAGAGTAAATTTGAACTTTTTACGTCGTATTAATCTCTGTACTTATGTTGACGGAGGTCATTTTGAACAGTTACTAAAAGTTTATGATAATTAAATTTATGTAGTATTTTTATTAGATAAATTGTTCACCATTGAATTTTCAAAAATCTTTTCTTAAAATCTTACCTAGTTCATTTTGTAAATAAAATTGTAATAAATTAAATTGTAATAAATAAATTGTAGGTAATAAATTATTTTTTTGTAACACTTACCCATACATTTCGCATCCCAAAAACCTCTAGACATAAATTTTTTGAAGTAATTCTTTGAAAAATGTTCATACATTTAAAAATAAACGATTTTTATTTTTAAACTTTACCACCCTGTATCTAGGAAAGAAAGCAATTTTGGAATAAGGTAAGTTTGCTTAAATCGGCTTATTTCGACCTCAGGAATATGTGGTAGGATTTTGTACAGACCTTTTAGAGACACCCTGTATATATTTATATAGCGATAAAATGGTATTTTAGTAGTAATACATATATATATATATATATATATATATATATATATATATATATATTTATATAGCGATAAAATGGTATTTTAGTAGTAATTTTGTAGTAAACGTTTCTATTCAAATTGAAAGTAAATTTAAGAGTATAAAGTTGAATTATATTTTTAAAAACTGACCTGAATTTATTTTAAGAAAGCAATTACAATATTTCATGTAAATAAAAATTCATTTGGTTGCAATGAAGTTTGTAGAGCGTAGAGACGCAAAGTTGGTGTACGTGATTAAATGTGCGAACTAGCTTGGAGACGTAGTGTCGTAATAAAACGATAAAAATTATCAACACGTTTGTGTGTGATAAACATGAATAAACAAATATGAAAGTGAACTCTGTAAACTGTAGGAGATTGTAATTGAAAATTTTTATTCAAGTTCAGATGCACCGGTCGATTAAAGGTGGGGAACTGAAACTAAAATCGGAAAGTCATTGATGAAACTTGAGAGAAAAAAGACGTAATTATAATTTAAATTTTAACAATTCCGCTAGTGAGAGTCGTTGGCTAAATTCGAAATATAACGATGTAATCGGAAAATCAATAAAAAAATACAACCAAAACATGAACGTGTGTGTTTTCAAACAGAAAAAGGGGACAGTTTAAAAATTGAATGTTAGTGTTTTGAAATGACAAATTACTATGAACATTTAATAAAACAAATTGTTATCAATAAACCACTACGTGGTACCACCTAAAAAATTGTCATCATCAACAATATTTCAACATCAATCTTTGAGAACGAATTTCATCACACTACGGCAAATCATGTATTGAATTTGTTTGTTTATTTAATTAAAGTTAATGCGTTCATAACAATTTTTTTTTTGAATGAACTCATTTTGACCCTGAGGTTTTTAACGAGTTTCTCATCCCTTGAGTTTACAATTACTATTAATTTTTTTTTAGTAAATATATTGCAAAACCATCGCAGTATGTAGGTTCTTACTTAATAGAATACTTCCACTGGTACTAGTAGTGGAAGTAGCACTACGATTTTTGATTATTGCACAAGCAATTTTCTTCGAAGTGTTTATTTGGCCGTGGATAGAACCACATAGAACTTTTCACATTATAATAATAATAATGTTTATTTAACCACTTTACGTAATTACATAAAACGTCATGTGTACAAATACTTCAGTAGGCGGTTACATGATATAAGAATAAAAACTATTATGAACAAAAGACAAACACAATATAAAACTAACATACATCAGGCACATTTGTGAAATCAATTAGATCTTAATTGAACAATCCATGTATTCCTGCTGACAATAGAAACTATAGTTAAGGAACAATGCTCTGATTCTTTTTTTAAAAGAAAAATAGTTTAATATTTTGTACGAATTTGGAAGTTTGTTATACAACTTTACGTTTAATGAGTTTTTATTTGATCGAGTAAGTTTATGTAGAGGGTGTACAATTAAGTTGGCTGATCTTGTGTTGTATGAATGTATATCTGCATGAGTTGGTAATGACCAGGCATTTTTATGTATCTCTAGGAGCGTGTAATAAATATGCAGTGAAGGCAGTGTCATAATATTTAAATGTTTAAAATGTTGCTTGCACGACTCTTGATAATGAGCTCCGGCTATTATCTGGACAGCTTTCTTTTGAAGAATAAATACTCTATGGGCATGAGATGAACTTCCCATAGGATCACACCATATGTTATAGTTGAATGAAATAATCCAAAGTAAGCCATTAATAGACCTTCTGGGGTAGTTGACCGTTTTAATTTACGAAGTAAAAATAGCAAAGAAATAATTTTAGAACAGAGTTTATCTACATGTGAAACCCATCTTAAGCCATCGTCAATTGTTATACCTAAAATGGTTACACTGTTGCCTTTAATGATGTTATTATTTGAGGAGAATACTATTGTTTGTGACTTTTCTTGATTTAATTTTAAATTATTCACCGAAAACCATTGCTCAGCATTGCTTTCTATGTTTTTTACTTGAGCCATTAAATCAGCTTTGTTTGAGTGGGAAAATAAAAGCGTGGTATCATCCGCATACAGGACACACTTATTCGGTTTTAGAAAGTTTGGAAAATCATTAACATATATTAGAAACAAAAGCGGTCCTAAAACCGATCCTTGCGGTACACCATGCTTTATGCTCATGCGATTTGATATAAAACCATTATAGTAAACATATTGTTTCCTATTTGTTAAATATGATTGTAGTAGAAGAAGAGGAGAACCTCTTACACCCATATTTTCCAGTTTTTCGATATTTGAGTGGAGACGCAGTCAAAAGCCTTGGAAAGGTCACATAATGAAGCAGCTACCAATTTGATTTCTTCAACACTATCAACTATATACTGAACAATTTTCAGGACGGCATCTATAGTAGAGCGATTTTTGCGAAAGCCGTATTGGCAAGTATTAAGTAATTTAAAATTTTCTAAATATTCCGAAAGTCTTTTTTTTATTATAATTTCAAAAATTTTACTAAATACCGAAATTATTGAAATTGGACGATAATTGGCCAGGTGCATGTTGTTACCCTTTTTTTTAGATTGGCAATACTTTAGTAAGTTTGAACATTTGAGGATATATCCCTTCATTAATGCACCGATTAAATAGCAGAGTTAGAGGTTCAGCGATGATTTGGTAGGATAGTTTTATAATCTTACTATACAAGTCACATGCATCCAAGCAGTTTGAATTGCTTACATTTTTTATGGTAGTTATGACTTCGTCTGTTGTAACAGGGCTGAAGAAAAGAGAATTAACTTGAGATGTTTTTTTAGTACGCTCTACTGCAACTAGTCTATTTGTTTGTAGTGTTTTAACAATATGTTCCGCCGTGTTACAGAAATAATTATTTAATTAATCGTGAGTTATTTTAATGTTACATGATCTGGAACTAGTCTCGTTTCGTTCATAATTAATTAGCTTCCAAAGGTTTTTGCTTTTGTTGCTAGAGTTGTAAATGTATTTAGTTCATATGCAGTTTTTTTGGCCTTTTGCAGCGAGAGTCTGTAGAACTTCTTAAACTTAAGTAAAATTTGTTTGTCCTTAGAAGTGTTTGTGCAATCACTTATTATTTTCAAAACCGCGACTCTATCTCTCATAGCACGTAGGTCATTAGTAAACCAGTTTATAGGCAATTTATCACTAGTGTTCTGGTATTTTAGTGGAAAACATTTATGAACTAGGTCTTTAAAGTTAGTAATTAGGTACTCAGTAAGAAAATCAACATTGAATCAGAAAACCAGGTAACACAGGAACCAATCTCAATACTTTTCCGAAATGCAAAGTAAGGCGCCTATTTAACAACACGTTTACTTTATTGTATGTGAAATAAAGCCATCAAAGCTCTAATAGACGATAACTCCGATAATTTGGATTATATTAACTTTTTGGAATGAACAAGGCACAATTCAACAACTACTCACATCCTTACAATCTTCCATGAGATCAATCAAGAATGCACTTGGTATGCTTTTGATGAAAGATTGGTCTGTCACAAAAACTTCCTGGCTGTCTTTTTGGTGTTGGTAAGGCAATCTGAAGGGTAGCGGCCGTATTAGAAAAGTCGTTTGTTCCAAAGTTTCGTGGATTAGTCTGAAAGCTGTACAGCGTTCCAACGCATAACATGACACTGTTGCTGGATGGTTAGGTATTCAACTTGTGCGGAAGTATTAAAATACTCAAACGAATTACAATATCTAGTTTTCACATGCATTTATTTTCTTGTAGGCTCCTACTTGTATGTTCAGAAATGTGGAAACCATGTTTTCCACCGTAAGAGGTTTAGTTGCCAAAAGCCGATGATAGTAATTGCACCCTCCGGAAACATCATTGAAACTGCTGGACTGTATTTTGCTGACAACTAACATAATGACGCCGCCATATTAAAACACATGCTGCAGGAAGAAGAAGGAAGTATCAATAATCTGATAAAAAAGGGAAACACTTTCGTTGGTGAGCATGATACAGTACTTTACAAATTACTATTATAAGTGAAATAGATGAAAATCGATTGTTCTCTCATAGTTGATCCGAGATTCCAGGATGTAGTTGAGCTACTTCGAACCTTGGGTCCGAAAGTAAAAATTCTGCTACGGAAAAGACAAAAACGGAGGCTAACGAATCACGCAACGTAACCCTTATCAAGTGGCGGGTGGAGGCCATCAATAGACTTCCGTTTTTTTGAATCTGTGATACAATCAAAATACTACTACTCTCAAGCACGAAGTCCTTGAAACGATGTCCAAAAGAAAATAGACTGGAGAAAGTCACCTTAAACGGAACACTGAGCAAAAGTGTTGGAAAACGATTTGTGGCAGAACCTTACAAAGCTTCCCATGTTTCTCAATAGAAGAGCTCCAGAATCTTACACTATGGTACTTACCAGTTAAAAACTACTTGAAGTTATATCGAAGAACACATCGCTCAAAGCATGGATTACGACTTCAAAACCCTAATTGCTGCAGATGAAACTAGGATCCCGATTCAGCAAAACAACTAGTCACCAGGTTTTTATTCAGATCACAATTGACTAGACGACTACTACTCTACATGTAAGAGTGGAGTCAGCACATCAGGCTTTTGCTCTCACGGACGTGGATATTGCGAGTTTGTAGAAGATCCTGAATTTGATGCATATTCCGAGTAAGAATTAGAAGATCCTGTACCACAGTAAATCAAAACATAATTCTTTATAAACCTTAATTAAACATGTACTCCACTGGTGTAGGTGTTGTACATGTACATGTGCTGGGTTCAAGACATGATGTAAATAATAATCCCAAAAGTTGAATGAAGCACTAATCCAAAATAAGAAACTACTGATTTTATGAAATTTTAATTTTTAGTAAATACACATCCTAGCCCCAGGTTATAAATTTATTAATTTTTTTCAATTCCAAAGTATCATTAGAAATACTATTTGTTTTCTTGATGTTGCAGTTGTTGTTTCCTGTGATAATTCTAGTCTCAGGAGTCGAAACAATCAGACATACTGTGAAGTTACACGTCCTTAAAAAAATTACAAATGAAACTAAACCCACAAGACATTTGTTTTAGTCATTTAAATTTAATTGTTGCTCATCTTCATATCCTAGAACTGCCATCAACACCTCAACATAATTAGCCTCGCAAATTCTTAAATATTTTCAAGTTAATGACTAATTTAATAATCCCATTTTTCTTCAAGGAGGGGCAATTAAACCAAAAATTATTGTAGATTTTGGCGACGAATTTTTGTGGGTCCAACCAGAATATTTTTAGGTTTTTGTATCTGTTATCGTATTTACCATTAATTTATTTAAATTACAATATTAATTACCTACATATTCAATTATATAAACTTTGAAATATTCCAAACTATTTGCATTACGCTTATTGTCTAATACAAAAGCTGAAGCTTCATCTACTTAATGACAAATTAATTCATGTTGAGTTGATGATGATGATATTAATTTTGGACGCCAAGAATTAGTGGTAGTATGTTTCTTGCAAGGTCTTTACGTCCGGAAGAAATCTAGGCAACCTGTAAAAGTAGTGCCGGTTTCGAAATAATTTATACTATTTGTTTTAAGGATCTTCAAGGTGGAGGTTAAAAAAGAAAAGACAGTTTTAGCCTCCGAAGAAGCTTCCATTTGTCTGTCACTAAAAAGGCAGTGTAAGAGGAATATTATAAATGAAAAAAACGATACCGGAGGAATATACCCACTTTAAAAATAGACTTTAACAATTTCCCAACTTTTCTCTACAAATATTGACCCTACACTGCTTAATATTCCAAAAAGAGCGGCAACCTTTTTAGATACATTATTCTCCACATAGCCTTTAGTCAAAAATTAGGATTTCTATTGTTCTCCTTGAATTGTAACCTCTTTGGTTGTCTCGCCAAAAAATTACAAATTTTTCTTTCATATCTAATAGTTTATCACATCAAATTCAAAATAATCAATCTGTTTAGGTGCACCATGTTTTTAAAAGTAAAGCGCTTCAGTGAAAATTGAAATGAAAACGTACGCTTAAATGCAAGAATCAAATTAAATTACACTTACATCCATAATCAAGCATTCGTCGTTAAAAACCAAAAATAAAACCAAATCAACTTGTACTTGACACAACTACATAAAAATAAATTCTGATTTGATATACAGCGTCATCCCCAAAGTCCGCACCGAATGGGAAACTTATTTATTTTGGCTTTTTCGATAAAAAGTAATTCTTTATAAAATTTTATGCATCCCCTAAAACTAAAAATGCACCAACAAAATGCAGCGAAAGACGTGTAATATACGAGGTGCATTCGAATATTTGATTTTGAGTCAAGAGTAAAGTGCTCTTATTTCTGTAAATATCAAAAAAATGTATTTGAAAAAGTTGTTCACCATTAAAAACTACATCAAGATTTGAAGTCATGGCGATCTAAAAAAAACTTGAATTTTTCCATTTTTTTTAAATGATGCCTATAGATTTGCATTAAATGATAATTAAACAACATCTTTTATACTACAGTTTATTTAAAAAAACTTATAATTTACAAATTGCCCAATTATTGTGCTAATTATGGTCAATTTTTTTATTCATTAGAAAAAAAATTGCTCAAAACAAGTCAGTATCTTAAGAAGAATATCATTTTCTATAATATTGAGGCACTAAACATCAAAATTAAATTACATCTCAATATGATGTCCATCCCGCAACAGGCACAGTTCGATTCTTCTTATTGGAAATTGGAAAAAATTAAAATTTGTCCTAAATGACTTTAAATCTTGCTGTTTTTTTAATGAGGAAAAACTTTTTCAAATAAAATTTTTCGATATTTACTGAAATAAGGGCACTTTACTCTTGACTCAAAAACAAATTTTCGAATGCACCTCGTATGTTACGCGTCTTTCGCCACATTGTGTTGGTGCATTTTTAGCTTTAGAGGATGCACAAACTTTTATAAAGAATAACTTTTTATCGAAAAACCCATAATAAAGAAGTTTCCCATTTGGTCCGGACTTTGGGATGACACTGTATATTTTATAAACAAAATATAATAAATTACTGAATTATACAGTAAAGGACAAATAGATTTTAACACATTTAAAAAACTAATCACGGAAACGTCAACAACCTATGGATTATCGAAATACATTTTTTGAATAATGAAATACCTCTTACCCTTATTTAATTTTTATGTTAATAACTCGCTTGAATTTTTACAAAAAAAAATCAGAAATTTATTTTCAACTGAATTATAAAATAATTTCTTTTGAAGTTTCATTTTTGTTCACGTATATTAAAAAAGAAATAAGAATGAATGTTGGAATAAATTAAAACTTTTACTACTCTCGATCTAACAGAAATTTTATATAGGGTGAAAATAAATGAGTGCAAAAAAATGTAAGTGGTGATTCTTTGTCGAAAAATAATGTGGCTTAGTGCCGTTTGCACTGACACAACTTAAACTTCAGCAATGTTTAAAAATACAGTTGTTAAAACCATATGAACGATTGTTTTTAAGTATTGCTTAAGTTTAAAACCCAGATATGCCCAAGGCCAAAATAAATATTTGATTTATGGGTTTTGTTATGTTTTTAGTTGAATACTAACTAAAAAGCACATTTATATTTTTCAATACAAATTTATTTTTATAAAAACATGTATTTGAAAGTATACTAAATAGATGACATTGGGAACTTAGGATACTGGTTACTATAGAAAATATAAACATATTTATCTTGTATGATATGCTAAGAAGCATTTTACATATAAACCAGAATCACATTTTTGGCACCTTGTAGTGCTTTTTTAATGACACGCAATGCACCTCGTCTGTTTGTCCTGAGGAATCACCCAGTGGTCCAAACGGTCGTAACGTAGTTCTGTGTTTTCATTTTTAGAATGATGCCCTTGTTGGTAAACTTCGTTTTTCTTGTTTTGAACAAGTAAAACATTTGCTACAGCTCGTCTAATTGTCAATTGGTCTATTGCTCCTCCCCGGTGTTTGTGAATCTACCATGCATTCTGAAGTGCCACATCAACGCAATGAGATAGAAGTGGAAATACCACTTATATATAAACTTATGTTCCGATCAGAATGGTCCACGCTCCTATTATACAATTTTACAACATGTGGTTGTTCTATTTGAATAAATTTCTTTTCTTTTTGAGAGTAATGCTTCACAGAATGAAGGGGGTTTATTCCAACTGCATTGGAACGACATGTTACGATGTTATTGTCGTGCCATTTCATAAAAATTGCATTAGCACCTGCAATTTTATGTAATCGTATGTGCCTCGTGGAGACTTCTTCAGAATTTTTGAGTCACACAAAGTGCTACCAGGGATACGATTTTCTCTGATGGTTCCGGTGCCGAATATATTTTTAGCAGCTAGACTTTCCAGTAGAACAACAGTTGTTAAAAAATAAGTGGAACGCTAAATCATGCCATGTGGATCTCAGGACATCAGCATATTCAAGCACAACGCAAGTTCCAACGCCAAGTTCCTTGTATTTTATACTAATATTTGTAGAAGCCCCTTGATATGGTTCAAACCAATTGACATATCCTTGTCTTGTCGTATCGACCCATAGTTTATAACCATAGCGAATTGGTTTGCCATGGATATACTGTTTACAGCCATGTCTTCCAGTATATAACACCATAGCCTCATCTATGCTATGTTCCTCTTCGTAGTAGGCAAATTTCAAAAACTTTTTGTTCAGGCCTTACTTTTGCGAATTTATCCGTTTTATCCAAAGTATTGTTATCAGCGCAATGAACATGGGATAATATAAATTCAAACTTGTTTCTGGAAACTGTCTGTGCCACCATTTCATTGTGAGTATCCGTTGATCGCTGCCAAAACATTCTTCTTCTAGGAAGTGAATAAACTAAATAGGGAGCTAAGAGACGTATCAGTATCGTCGAGCGGCACATGTTGTTGACAGGCATTTTGATTCTGAGCAGTATCTAGATCTTCCTTTATAAAGTGATATTTTTTTTCCTTTTTTGTCAATGAGATATTGGTTTTCAGTTTTTGTAAGTTGTTCTAAAGGCAGTTTGTCATCTGAATCCCATTCGAATTCTTCGGAATTGTTTCTCGCGGATATTTCCACTTCACTTTGCATTTGCGATGCTGGAAGGTTGTTGATAACAACAGTGTCCTCTTCTCCAAAATCTTCATCAGTTATATCTTTGACCGCATTGTTAGGCGGCAGTAATGTGATGGTATCTGCATTGGTCTCCTTCTTCCTCAATCATTGCAAGTGCTTCATGCAACGAAAACCCTCTAAAGCAGTATTACTGCTAAATTACTAAAAAAACTATGAATAATTGTTAGACAAGTATAAAAATAAAATTACAGATGCGGTGATATAATATGTTCCCAATGGACCAAATATAGGACAGTTATTTTTTTCTTGCAAAATATTTACACTAAACCAAAAAAACTCTCCAAATCGCATGTATATCTCTTATAACATGTCTTAAGAGCATGTATCCACGCACGTATCTGTAATTATTTGAAAATAAATAAACATAATCGATCTTACCTTGCAAAATTGACCGTGTATTCCGACATTTCTTATAATGCCAATTTTCAAATTTGTCAAATATCGAGATCTTTAACTTTAGCGCATAATACGCTCCACTAGTCTCAACCTGCAGCCTTGCACTGGTCAGAATAAAGTGAACAAAGCACTTTTATTGAGTAGGCGAAACACGTTTGGACAAGTTTGAACCGTACTACGTATAGGTCATTGGGCACGTCTGGGTTGTTGTATCGGCGCAAATGGCCACTAATTACCGTCCCTTAAAAATGCCGCAAAAAAAACAGATATTAATTTTTTCTTGAAAACAAAACAGTTACAAAATGTAAAAGAGCTAACATTTCTTTCTATCGAAAAAGCACAAAATGAATATTTTCCCCTAAAAGTTGTGTTTTGCTAAACTTTTTTCCTGTTTTATATTTCATTATTTAAAAATTCATTTCAGATAGCTTGCTCCTTTCTAAACAAGTAAGTCTCTTGTATTTTTTAAGATCAACCATTTTTGAGAAAAAAGTTTTTATCAAGTACATCCTACGAATTATGCAGGTTAGAATTTACGTAAGTCGCCGTCTAGAGTACATGTATAATGACTAAAGGTGGGTATTTTAACATTTGATTTGGTATTATTTAATAATTTATAATTCATTTAAAAAAAACGTTTCCAATAAAAAATTATCATGATAACAGCCTACTAGATAAATTCAATTAAAATTATAACCTACATGATTCATACGATGTACTTGATAAAACATTATTTTTCTCAAAAATCGTGGATCCTACGAAAAAAATACAGAAGACCTTATTCGTTTAGAAAGACTCAAGCTATCTGAAATGCATTTTTAAGTAATGAAATACTACATAGAAGAAACTTCAGAAAAAAAACAATTTTAGAGGTGGCCCTGTTGAAATTATACGAAAATACCACAAAAATATTAATTTAATGCTTTTTCGATAGGAAGAAATGTTCGGTAATATAATTTTTTTATATGAAAGACTCACATTAATTTTCAACAAAAATCACCATATACATTTTTTCGCCCTTATTTTGTTTACACCCTGTATATGTATTACTCAATTTATCATCGAATCCAGCTATTTACGTATAAAGATTGTACTTCCAAACAAAACACAGATACAGCAATGCGATTGGGTAAAGGAACAATTAATGTTTACCCTAAAATTAATTATCTCATATATGGTGCTCATAATTACATGTTTAACTGAAACTGAGATTAATAACATTAACTATCATCAACAACCATAATCCATAGATAAAATTTACCATAGAAACAGAAACTAATGCTGAGATTCTATTCTGAAATGTCTCGTTATTCAGAGATAAGATAACAATAAGATAATTACGGATTAGTAATACAAATACATTGTTTCTAACATAATAATTAACTATCAACATCCCCCGAAATAAAATCACAATATCAACAATCCTATGAAAAATAAAATTACCACCACTACCTTAATAAATTACCTCTATTCTGCCGCGCTAAGCAAAAAAATCGTATCTCCATTTTCAGGTGTAAGCATTTAAAAAAGACAAATATTTTAGGCCACTCAATACAAATCTTGATCGACTCATGTTCTCTTTTACGATGAGCTTTTATTACAACAAAACGAACTAGGAATCAACAAACGGTTCCAATTTATTTTATAAAAAAAGCAGTTATGACTTTTTTTGCTTATAGGCACAAGAACATGTATAGCACACTAACACCAAACAAGTTAACATTCCAGGTTTCCAGAATCTAAGCCTAAGTACTCCCTCTATATGGTACTATATTGAAAAAACTTGGAGATCTGTAACCTAGTCTATAAATTAGATTGTCAAAACTTTAATGAATGCTACATAGTTCACACTATACAAAAAATTCAAAGCAGATTATAAAAAATTAAAAAGAAAGAAACAGCTCTACTCAAACATTATATTATATTATTATAATTGGGTGTAGACACAAACCTTGGAAAATAAGTAAGAGTTCTATATTTCGCACATTAATACAATACATACCCATTTTTAAGATAAGACTGAGTTTGAAAACTTTGATATTATTGCTGACCTTGCTCTTTGACCGAATGATGTCGCGTATTGATTAAATACATATATTTCAGATTAGTTATGACAACCACACATTAAGTACAATTATAGCCATATATATTTGTAATAAGTTAATACCCTATATTTACGTCAAGTCCCAAAGAAACTCTAGTTAGAGGGCGGAACGAATCCATAAATTGAACACGTGGTTTTAATTTGCTCCAAATCCTCTCTTATAAGGATCAAATTAATCAAATACATATTTCATAATTAAGTTTTGGTATGTGTAAAATCCAAAGCACGTTATTCCTTTTGTTATATCTACATTTTCTAAAATACTTTTTGTCTTTCTTTGTAATACAAGATTATATCATATCATTAAGTATATGTATAAACAAAAAAAAATAATTAGAAGGTTTTTATTATGGTCCTGTTTTGTTTAGTAGAAACTAGTTAGTGCTCTTTTAAAATTAACTGCTGCAATTTGTGTAACCGCCGTACACAATTCACAGTTTATTGTCATTAATAATGAAAAAGTTTAACAGTAATTTGGGTTACGTTTGAATTTTGTATACCTATTAATAGCGAATAAAGCATAAATCGTGTACAGGAAAACTTAACCGTTATGCTGTAGTTCTGTATACATTTCCGAAGGATAACTTTGGTTTCCTGTATAATGCAAGCACTATTATAAGATACTGCCGCTTAAATTATTTGAGAACATTTACTTTATTAGTGCTTACAATGGAATATATTGTAGAGGGTATTTTCCTTAATTTAATTTCTTAACTAGAAATACGATTAGCTGTTTTCAAAGTTAATAATTTACACATAGGAACATTTCTCATATATACACTAGAGTTTATCATTCTAATTTTGTCTTTAAAGGTATAAATTTCAAAGGAAGATAAATTGAGTAGACTATGAGATGTAGCTTGAATAAAGAATACTGACAACATTTGATCAATTTTAGCAATCATCTTCGACTTTTTGTCTTATGATAAAATGTTGAATATTTATGTTAGGTAATAGTATGCTACACGAGCTTACTCATGCGTATCATTGGTATAATATACGTGTGAATGTTGCTCATTGGATTAATTTTGCACCAAAAACAGATTATCGAAAAAAGGTAGCTATAAATTACATTTGTATGATAACTCGTTAGTTGCACACGTTCCGGTAATTGTAATAAAAATAAAGTTTGTGAACTTAAAAGTTTGCGAGTTTGTCGAAAGCAAAATATAAATTATTTTCGTTCAAACATTTCAAATTGATTTATTTAAACATTTTTTTTATCCAATGTCAGAAGAAAAACTTTAAATGGTCTCAAAGCAAACAATTTCAAACTTTATATCTGGAGACATATGAACCTACTTACTTTGTTGAAGTAAGAGAAATTAGTCTTACAGATGCTCAGCAGCAGTATGACATTAATTATTATTAAATCTTTTGAAAACAACATTGTTGTGTGTAATGCAACAGAGCCGAACCTGCTAAGACATTTACAACTTTGTCACACAAAGTAGAAACAAACATTTGCACAAGTGTGTTTAAAAGCATCTTCTTAATGTGAAAACAGAGTAAGTGGCATTTTTTCATAAAATTTGATTTTAGCGTTTTTTAGTTTATCGTAAATATGTTAATCAATCTAACACAGGAAAACAAATTATTTACCCTTAGTAACTAGCATAAAAGGCTCAAGTAGTTGTATGTTTCCATCATTGCTTCAAACTGTGCATAAATACCGTATCTCTACGAATACGTGGTTTATGCTTAGCAATGATCCGTCAATTTTACTCAGAAAACTTTCAACGTGCGGTTTTTAAGCTTAAGATTGAACTATTCTAAGTAGGGATCACACGTGGTGAAAGTTTGCAGCTTTTTTAGTATTAATCTAGTTGCAGCTTTCTGTTTGTATGTTTTATTTTTCGCTACTACTATGCCCTCTTGTCCTCGACAAGCAGAAAAATTGTGTTGCAAGTTATGAAACAACAACAATCATTAAATGCCAATCAGCATTTTGAAAAAGAAGAAATGAGCAACACTATTATTCGTCCTTAAAACAATTGAACTGTGTTTGAAGAGTGTTTTAATGAAGAAAATGTTAAAGGTAAGATTAATGATATTATGCATCTCTTGTAAATTCTTGAAGAGAGACCATATATAATGAGAATATCTCAAAGTATAAAATTAGGTTATGTGGACATAATTATGATTTTATAGATCTTTGTGAAATTATTGTTCTTCTGCATGTTTACATTCTCATTAAATCTCGAGAAATGAGCACAATAATTACTGAAATAAAGTGATTACATACGAAAATAGTTCCACAATAGTTTCAATTTGTAGATTCAAGTGAAGAAGATCCGTTTGCTGAATCAAACTCATATGAAGATCCCAATTATTTAGATGAAAATTCTCTGTTGGATTCTTCTGAAAGCAAAGAATCAGAACCTCAAACACGAAAGAAAAAAAGCATAACAGAAATCACCGAACAAGAAATTGTAGATGGCACAATAGACAATGATGAAGAAGTTGCAATGCCATCCGCAGAAACAGCTAACAAGAAAACGAAAACGTTTGCCAGACACTTGGAAAAGGAATAAGCAAAAGCAGCTGAGACTTGCAGGCAAAGAATATTCATTTAAAAAAGGAAATACTGTGAGCGAAAGCCGTGAAGACGGTATTTTGTAAATGTCACTATAACTGCAATCTGAAATTCAGCTCGTAAAGCTTATCGCGCACTAGACCGGCACGGCACGGCACGGCGCGTCCCGTCAAAAAACGGTCAGGATTAAATTAATGCAGATAAATAGGTGACCGCGCACTACTCCGGTACAGCACGGCACAGCACGGATGTCGCCGGAACGGATTGCTCGCCTCCGATCCTTTCCGTCAAAAAACGGGGCAGGCTGTGCGGTGACGGACAAGTGTGCGGGTCACCTATCGGTATCGGCCGGCTTTAGCTGATTCAATCACGTGTTTTTGTCATTGTTTTTGCAGTGTGTGGCAGTTTTTGTATAGAAGTTGATGGAGATACACATGTATTGTATTCTTATATTAATAATAATATAGTTTATTTTAATATAATTGAAATGTACGAGGAAAAATTAATATTGTTGGTTCAGAAATATACGGACATTTATGATGTATCCAGCAAGAACTACCATAACCAACAAATAAAAGACAATATATGGGAGGAAATTGCAAAAGAAATGCAGAAACCCGGTAAGTATTTTTCTGTGTTTTATTTATATTTTAATACTGAAATAACGTAGCACATATTTAAAAAAAAACAAACCAACTATTCAATATTTCTTTTGCCTTTTCTAACCATTTCTGTTTGCCACGGCACTGAACCGACACCAGAAAAGTAGTTTTTTAATTTATTTCTAGTCTCCAATGCATCTCTAGTTGAAGATCCTCCTATTCCAGATATATTTCTTAAACCTTGTGGAGGTTGAGTAATTTCGTCTGCTTCGGTCCAACTGCATGTATCATTTCGAAGAAAGTTATGTAAACAACATGTAGCAAGTACAACTTTATCCAAGTGCTCAGGAATAATTTGCAAGTGTCTTTGGTAAATACGAAATCTTTTTGTTAAAATTCCGAAAGCATTTTCTGATACTCGTCTGGCTCTACTGTGTCTGTAATTATATATTTTAATTTCTTCGTTATTCAATATATCCCTTCCCGGATATGGTCTCATTAAATTTCTGTGTAAAGGAAAAGCCTCATCTCCGACGAAAACATGAGGCATCATGTCATTAGTACCAGGTAAAGGCTTGTCTTGAGGTAATTTTAACACATTTGCCAATAATTTTTTTCCGATTGTCGAATTGGCAAAAATTCCTCCATCGCTGTTTCTTCCATAAGCGCCTACGTCAATTGCAGTGAATTTACAATGAGCATCCACAAATCCAAGTAAAACAATGCTAAACGTTTTCTTATAGTTGAAATACATGGAGCCACTATTGGGCGGTTTATCAGTAACTACGTGTTTTCCATCGACGGCACAAACGGCATTTGGAAAATTCCATAATCTCTGAAACTCTTGTTCATTTTTTCTCCATATTTCTTCTGAAGGAGATGGCATGACCAGTGGTCGTAATATTTCCAATATAGCATCACAAGTTTGATAAACTATTTCACGAACTGTTGTTTCTCCAAGCCGGTAACTAAACGCAATGGTTCGAAACGTGTCTCCTGTAGCAAAGAATCTAAAACAAAACAGTTTTAAATAGCAAAAATGTGGGTTTTAAGTTCTTTTTTTTTAGTTTCCGAATGTAAAAAAAGATGGGCTTCGTTGAGAGACAGTTTTCGAAAGTCTTTGAAGTCGCAGGAAACTAAAAGTGGACAAGGATCATTAAAAAAAAGGTTGTGGCGATATGACAAACAAATGACATTTCTTCGGCCTTTCATGGCAAATAGGAAGCAAATCAGCAATGTTGATGATTCTGATTCATCAGAAAGTGAAAGGTACGAGCAGGAAAATTATCATATCGAAGAAGACCATGTTGATAATGTTGCCAGTCCCGCCAGCAATGCAAGTGGTTCCTCTATTTCAAGACCTTGCAGTGTTGATGTTTCAGACAAATCGAAAATTTCAACGTCACGGAAGTCTAAACTTAAATCAAAAACGAACCTATCAACTGCAGAAGTACTTCAAAATTATTTGAATGAAAAAAGTAACAGAAAACATCCAGCTTTTGAATCAGATTCCCCGGCAGAGACTATTACAAAATTTTTCGACTGCATTGCCGCAACGGTGAAAACGTTATCTCCACAATTGCAAATAGAAGTCAAATCAAAATATTCGGAATAGTAAGTGACGCAGAAACAAGAAATTTGAATATTAACTCTATGAATAGTCGAGGAGAAGCTTTTTCCACTCAGATTCAGCAAACCTCTCAATTCGGACAATTTTGTCAAGCAAATCAGGTAACTAGGTCACAAACTCAGTATCAGCAACATCAGCAACCATTTCAATTGCCGCCATATTCTGCAAACTTACAGCAACATGTATATCGTCAACCACGGGCCACACAAGATTCCTCAAGATATTCTCAACAACAAATAACAACTTTGCCTTCCTCTTCGGATGATTACGAAAGTGTTCCAAACACTGACAATAATACTTCGCAGTGCTAAAGTGACAATGTTTTATTTTTAACCAATCAAGTATTAAAGATTATCCACTTTAAAATATTTTTTGTTCTAAGAATAGACTGTATCATTTTCGTTTCACATTAAAAATCGATCAAATATATAATAAACGTATATAAATGAAACACACCATGATTTACTAAATGGTGTTTACCTTAATGTTACAGCCAGCCTTTCTTCTTTAGATATAGCTCTTCGAAATGAAGTATTTTGGAATGTCAATTCCGACTGTAGTATATCAACTAATTCAGAAAATTTTTCATACGACATCCTAAAGTACTGAAAAAATTTTATTTCGTCCCGTTTCAGATCGTCAAACAGATGATGAAACTCTCCAAACTTTGATCGTTTTTTATTTATGGGATGAACCCACATTTTTTTTTTACTTTTGTTTTCTCTTCCTCATCTGCTAATAACGTAGTCACTACGCTCAATTCTTCATCAGAACTATCACTGTCAAACATGATCGATCAGTCACTACTTCAATCAAACTGAAAAGAAAACGCACGCACGCAACCTGTCTGTTGCAGCCGGAACAATGCGCGGTGCCTTCAGGCGTCGCTGTCCAGCGCTGGGCAGCGCCGTGCCGTCTAGTGCGCGATAAGCTTAAGAAAGGAAGCAAATATTTCAGGACTATTTATCTTTCAAAGATGAGAGATCTAGATAGAGCTTCATTAGCAAATGTGTAACCAAGAAAGTACCGAAAAGATGATATGCAATGGTTGGTCAAGGGAACACTGCTTCAAGAAGACAATTTACACTAATTTACTCCTTGACATCTGGTAATGGAAAGCAACAAGTTTGCAAAAACTTTTTCTTGGGTACTTTAGATATTTCTGGGAAAAAAGTCGAAACTGCCATGAACAAAACTTTAGATAGTATAATAATAGAAGGCGATGGAAAGGGGTCAAATCCGGCTCTCAATAAAATCTCCCAACAGGCTTATCCGAAAATCGTCTGTATCAAGATTACTTGAAATATTGCGAAGAACACCAGGTGGTCCCTGTCACTTCTTCATTTTACAAGCATATCGTCACTAATGAATTCAACTGTGGTTTCCACAGACCGAAAAAAGACCGACAATTGTGCTCAGTTTAAGAATAAATCAGAAAAGGAAAAATTGAAGTGTCAAGATGAATATGATTTACACCTTCTAAGAAAGAGAAAAGCTCGAGAACACAAAAACCAAGACAAAGAACGAGCCCATAAAGAGTCAATTTTTAAGTCATACACCATGGATTTGGAAAAAATCTTGCTGACCCCCCAACTAGGAATTTCCGAAATGGAATGTGAGTGTCTATTCTACCATTGAGAATAGGGGAAGAAAAATAGAAATATTTATTCCAGACCAGTAGTATACAGTTAAGGTGCAAAAATGCGTAACCCTCCCTATGTAGTGAGAGAAATGAACTACACACAATTTCCAGATTTCAAAGTGTACATCCACAAGTTGATAACTAATAAAAACATAAATATAGATGGAAATGCTATGCAGTGGTTAAATGTTAAATGGTTGCAGTATCGAAAAGATTTAACATTGTTGATTTTTTATAAACACCAGTTAAACGATAATGAATTCAAACAATTGTGCATTAGAAGATCTATCCGTAAGGAACATACTGTACATGATGTTGGACAACTGTATCAATCGCGTCTCCTAATTGACTAGAAAAAATTGAAAGATTTGCTATATTTATGTAAAGCAAATAAAATACCGCCTAATTATCATCAGTTTTACCAAAGCGCTCAAAGTACCAATGCTAATAATTCTGCTGAGTAGATTCAGTGATAAATATAATACAATAAATACGTTTTTGAAGATTCGTTTTTTATTCTCACGCTCTCTCTTCACTTTTGCATATTACAATTGACTTATGGTTGCAATTATTATGATGGTGAATCGATCTAAGTACTAATTACCCAATTATCAATAATGATACAATGTTTGTTGATTTTTTCTCAATTGAGTGTCAACATAAAGTGTCTGTGAACATCTCGGTCAAATGTCATTACATTCAGTAAATAAACAATGGAGATGTGAATTAACTTCTGTTTTTAAGTGAAGAGCAAAAACCTAAATCTCGTTTTTCTCTCAATAGTGATTGTGTGGCTTAGCTCTTTCCTTCTCCAAGACTACAATATACAAAAGTATAAATAATAAAAAAAAATAAAATAAAGAATTCTTCTGTTGTAACCGGTTTTGTTTTTTTTAGTGTCACGTAACACTGAACCATTGCGATTGAATATATCCATTACATTTTGAAACGCTCTCTTATTTGGTTGCCGACGACCTGTATATGTTTTGTTCCAACTTAATTATTTTTCTTTTTTCTTTTCCATCTAATCTCTTCTATCCATTACTTTCCCCATCCATTCGACCCCTTCTTTATTATCTTCTAGCAACATCCTTCTATCTCTTCCTCCCCTCTCAATTCATTACATCTTTCTTTCATATGTTCTAATGTTCTCTCCTCCATCTCCACACAGTCTGCACAATTATCGTTCCACCATTTCTCCATTTCTTCATTTTTCACTCTAAATCTTTTCTCCTTCAATCCTTCCTTTCCTATTATATAACGTGGTATCCTTCTGTAATGATCTCATAATACTTTTCATTATATTTCCCTTCTTTTATTCTTGATCTTCTCTCTAGTATTTGTGTATCTTGATCTCTTCTCACTATCTCTGCTTCCATACTTTTCCTTCTCTCCTCAATCTTTTTATCTCCTCTCTCGCACAGAATCACCTTTCATAAAATAATCCTCTTTCTCTTTCACCATAATTTATTTTTTGAGATTCAATATATTTCCAACATTCGAATAATATTTCAATCTCTCTCCCCTTCTCCATCTTTTCCTTATACCTCACCACTCTTCTTCCTGTTTGGGTTCTTATCTTCTCTATTTTTGCTTCTTTTGTACTATGTATCCTGCTGTTTTCTTTTCTAATCCCAATATCCACTTTCAGTACTTCCCTTGTATACCTTCTAGTTCCTCACATTCATTCCATCCTCACACTTTAGCTCCGTACATCATCACTCCTTTGACTATCCTCTCGAATAACCACCGTAATTTTCTAAACCCTTCCCGAATTTTCTTTCCCCCTATTCCCCATACTTGTCCGATTATCTTATTTCCTCATCTTTCTAATTCTATTATTTATTTACTATCCTTGTTATCGTATTTTAGAAAATATCCTAGACACTTGTATTTGTCCATGATCTATATTTCTTCCTCTCCCCAACGCCATGATACTTTCTTCTTTCACCTTTTCTCTCTTTTAAATTCCATAATCTTTGTTTTGTCCACGTTTGCCTTTTTTCTCTTTTAGGTATTTCCTTAGACCTTCACCTTTTTCTCTTTCTTCTCAATTCTTTCTTCGCTCTTTGGCAGTCTCCGTTCCACTATTTATTTTTTGTCCTATTCTCCGTATTTCTTTCCTAAATCTTCTTTCTTGAGTTGCGTTTTTCCATTTTTTATATCCTCATTTATTTCTTCTGTTGTTTCCTGATCTTCGTCTATTATCTCCATTTTTTGCTTATACCTTTCTATACTATCTTTTGTCCATATCTTCTTCTCCACCCATTCTTCCCTGTTCTCTTCTTCCTCTTCTTCATCTTTTCCCACTAAAGTAAATTCCAGCGGCTGGCGATCCGCTTCCCTTTCCTCTCCTATCTTAAAACTTTCTACGTCTTCCAAGCGTTTTTTGTTAACTATTACGTAGTCTATTACAGACCTATTCCTCCTGAGGTTTTCTTTCCAAATATTTATTGTTTGTTCCTCCTCATTCTTTCGCCCTACTTTTCCTTCATTTATTTTTTGTTTCTCCTACTTTTGGTGACCTTAATATTTTTAAGTCCTTTCTCTTCGTATGTCTTTTACTGAGATTTATAGTAAAGGGGTGTGTATTTGGCGTTGAAAGTCATTTTTAGGGTCTTTTGATGCTTGGCTACGGCCTAAATTTCGATTCCTTTGCGTTGTCTAAACTCTTCTCTATTTCTGTGCTTGTGTTTGGTAATTGCTTGACTATACTTAAGGATATACAAGTTTGCTGCCTTTTGGCTTTACGCATTATTTTGCTACTAGTACCCTAACTGTTAATCATTCATTTACTTACTTCTCTTTTTACCTTAGTATGGAAGTTATTAATCCGCTTTTTAGCGACTTGTTATTAAATTATTCGTGACCATGCCAATCTACGAGACTTTGCTTCTGATTTTTCTTCTTTGTTTTGTACTTTCTGTTCTTTTTTTCTATATTATCTTTATTTATGGGAATTTTAGTCAATGGGTGTGCTATTGTGGTTGGTGTTTCATTGATTTTCAGGGCCTTTTGGTCCTTGGCGTTTACCAGAATTTTCTTCTTGTGGTGATTGTCGTTGCGTTCTCCACGGTTTAACTCGTATTTTGAGCGGACGATGCTTAGAGGGTCGGTAACTTTCTGCTTTGTGCAATCCACTTTTGGCGACTTTACTATTGATTACCCCATCCCTTGATGTTTTTGGGTTCTAGATATTTTTTTGTCGAGGAACATCATTCCACTAAAGTGACTTTTTAGGCAGTTCTTTGTTCATTAGACGTTGTTGGAATATGATTTATGTTACGTCAACTGTACGAATGTTCATCCGACTATCTGTGTTATGCGGTTACTAGCTCGCGCGTTTACCACCGAGTTTCACGTTTTGGTAGGGGGGGGGGAGTTTATGTTACGTGAAAAAAATACGACGTACTCGGTATTGAGAATTAAAGTTTCTCTTCTTGTGTCGATAGATGACTATCCTAGCGTTTCCTTTAATTCGACATAAAACGTTAGAACTCATTCATTTTGTGTTGGTAGTGGTGGCTGTGTCAATTTTCTCTTAACCGACTTTTAGTGCCAATTAAGGTATTTATCGGTAATTATTCTCGACATCGGAAATTATTCTTGACATCGGAAATAATCCTATTTTCTTTTTAGTTTATCTTGCTTCCGAAGCATTGATTTAATCGGGATGTCATTAATTTTTCTAACATTTCCCCCGGCTGCCGTAAGTAGTTCTGAAGCCACACCGACCTCGCTTAATACGTACGCTTACTTTCTTTTTTTTTGTAGACTACGGTTTAAACTACTGTTTAAGCTACTGCTTAGACTATTTCCTAGACGAATTCTAGGACGGGTGTCTATACTATTTTCAGGACAAATTCTGGCAGTAGACTTAAACGGAATAATACACGACCTTCTCGACGCGGATCCTGCATATATGGTTTCGGCTCCGTGTATAGTTTCTCTTCCTTATTTTTAACTCTGGGCGCCATTACAAAGGTGTACATTTTACAATGAAGGTCGTGATGGAAACAACTCGTTTATGTTAAACATTAACGAGACCTGCTCTAACAAGGAGCTATGAACATCTTTTCCGTTATACACCAGGTATTGAAATAGTACGAGGTATCACGAAAAATTTATTCCCCAAATGTACATATAAAAAGCAATTTTACTTCAAGTTTTAAAAATTATGTTGTCCAAATGGTGGCCAATATACATTTGGAGCCGTTCTTAGAAGCTTTCCATCACTTTCGCTAGCACGTTTGTGGTGGCCACCGCGCTCGCTTGATTTAAGTCCCTGTGACTTTTTTCAGTGTATCTTAAAGCCGAAGTTTACAAACATCGTCTTCGGTCCTTGGACAAACTGAAGGACGCCATTCGAGAAGAAATTGAAGGAATTTCGCCTAACATGCTAGCGAGAGTGATAGAAAACTTTCAAGAATTTTTTTTTCAATCTCCCTTTGAAATGTGGGAGTTATTTCTGCTGCACCCTGTACGTGAAAATTGCCACACTTTAAATTAAAATTATACGAGGCTAGTTCAATAAATACACGTTCGAGCGCTGTGAAACGATTGTTAGTGGAGCTATAATCGTACAAATTTGCGTAGGCCAGCGGCTGCTATATAGCTGTCTATTGTGACACATCCCTCGTGATATTCGTACAGGAGACAGTTGTTGTGCGCGTTTCATTATGGCAGGTCTTATAGTTGGAGCGTCCAAAACCGATTACCGAGCAGTCATACAGTTTCTGCATGCTGAGGGCAACACTCCAGTTCAGATTTATGGGAGAATGCAAAATGTTTATGGTGGAGAGTGTCCTTCAAAAACCACAGTCGTGGAATGGTGTCGGAAGTTCACAGATGGGCGACAATCGACAGCGGATTTGCCAAGGCCGCATACAGCTAACATCATCAAATCACAGATGGAGCGGATGAGGTGGGAGATTTTAGAGCACCCCCTTACAGCCCGGATCTTTCACCCTGTGACTTCCATATCTTCGGACCATTGAAGAAGGCACTTAAGGGACAGCGATTCCAGTCGGACGCTCAAGTCAAGCAGGCAGTTTTGAAATGGTTCCGCGAACAGCCAATGGACTGGTACCACACCGGTATACAGCGTCTTGTGAAGCAGTGGGATGCATGTCTTTGTAGTAATGGCAATTTTGTTTAGTGTAAATAAACCGCTTACATGTACCACCGTTCGAACGTGTATTTATTGAACCAGCCTCGTACACAAACTATTACTAGATCCGAGATTTTCGTTATATAACGATTTTGCAAATTACAATGTTAACAATGAAAACAAACATATGACTTCTTTTTATTTTGATAAGAAAAATATAAGGGATTAGTGCAATGAATCGTAATAAAATTAATTGAGTTAAGCCCTCCATTAACGTTTGCTATCTTTCTAATACGTTGGTATAAACATTTTTCACTCACGCTAAGGAGAAAGTTTATTACCTTCTCGCAGATGTTACATAAAGTGATTTTGTTCTGGCATTTGAAAGTAGGTAGTTATTAAAGATATTCAACTTATGATCATACTTAAACTCTAAAAACGCTAAAAAACAAATTTTAAATTGTTAAAGTTTTTTATTATTTGCATAGTAATTTGAAAAAGAAAAAATGTACGGGATTTTTTTATTTAACAAATTCTCTTATTCGTGTATAAGAGCTTAAACTGTTAATATGTAAATAACAACAATAAAATCGTGTAACGAGTTTATACAGCATTTTTAATAATTTTGTTTTGTACATAATTCTCATTTCTTGCCGGTCTGTGACTTCCCTTACGTAATTTTTGAATGATGACCTATTGCAATACAACTCTGGTCCTTCCAAAAATAAGCCAAAATAACATGTTCAACAACCGGTAGGGTGCAGGGATGAAGTGATAATGTACAGTACATTAAATTAAATCATATGGATAAAATAAATATGTATACATACTATATAATTAAAAATTACTTAATAATAGTATATTGTGTACATAGTAGGAAGATCGTAACACAGAGTCGAAAAATGTTGCTTTTCCTACGAGGTACACATACTATTTCTAAAATTCTAAAAATTATTATTTTTAAGAAAAGAATAAGCGGTGCCTTGAAAATAAAGAACGTCGGTATCCATGGAGAAGTATTAACGAGATGACACCATTTGCAGTGTTTATGTTAAGTGTAGATGAATCTATCCCGGGAACTCCACCAGAACTTGCGGAAGCTACAGCTACGTTATATCTGCTTCCAAAGAAATCAAGGGAGAAGTAGGAGCAAGCGTACTAGCGTTTCATGAATTTTCGGAAAATGTTGTAATGGCATATTTCTTGCAGCTCGAAATTTAAACTTGTCAAACTTTTTGAACGGCCCCCGTATCTGTCCAGATTTTTTTCAAAAATTGAAAAAAATCCCAAATGACCATTTCGAAATGCTGAACATGCTTACCAAATTTCATTTGAATAACTTTTTTCGTTTATGAATTAAAAATAAAAAACAGGTTTTTGGGGAGCACCTTTAGGGGTCGCTAGCTCCGCTAGGGGGAACTTTTCGACCATAGTTTATATGACACTTTGGCATTTATTTTTGATGTACTTTCCACCCTTTAAGTTTCCTACAATCAATTCGGACCACCTGATTTTAGAACCAAGAAACCACTGTCATTTGTTGTTAATTTGTTAATTGATCGATTTTTTTTCAAATATCAGAAAGGAAAGGGTTGTCGACAGGTAGTGGGAATTCATCAATTCAGAAAAATGCCCCAAGTTATTTCTTATTTAAACTTAAGAAATCCAGCAGAATACAACGACCATTGCTTCCGTCGCTCCTCTGCGACTATTTTAGTTGATTCTGGTGCAGACATTACCACTTTGAAAGGACATGGGGGATGGAGTTCTACCAATGTCGCAGAGGAATACGTTGAGGAATCTCTTAATAACAAGGTGGAAATGTCTAACAAAATATTTACTGTGCAACAACAGAGATAACTCTACTAGTTCAAATGTTGGTGTTAATAATTCTAATACCAATTTTAATACCAATATTCCCAACAAAATGTTAATTGTCTATTGCCCACGTTTCGGCAGCTGCATGCGACTTTGCACTCAAACTTTATGTTTGATATTTTTTTATTGTTTTCAATCCGTTTGTTAATTGGCGCGCTTAACCGTTTTTGTTTCCACGTCAACTGGATCCGATGTCTTTAATTTTCGATATTTCAGCATTAATTAAAATCCTGAGAACACGATTTTTTAAATGAAACAAAAATATTATTATTCGGATCCTAATCCAAAATTATTTTTTCTATTTCGCAATTTCTATAGCATTGTTTCCGTATAGTACCCGATACGGAAATAGAAGCTCTTTCCGTACTGTTTTAGGGATTTTATAAATTTTAGTGTATAACCAAATAATTTACAGTTTTAATTTTGACCTAAGAAAATTAAGTGAGGTTTTGTTTGGTTAGTTCTTATTAAGTAGATTTTAATATTCAAAGAAAATTTAATGTTAATTTGTGAAACAAAACTTAACAAACAATATTCTTCCATCGACCGCGCACTTATGACTTACAATAATGTAAACCAAATTGATTTTAGTATAGGCAACTATACATACATATTGTCGTTTTATCTTTAATCAACTACAACATGAAAGTATAAATAAAAATCTGTCGTAATTTGTAGCAAAGCAAATTTTAATAATAACAAATCGACATTAATCTACAATTGTAATAAATCTTGAAATTGTTCACAGTGATTTTGAAGACATTTTTGTACTGTATGCAACATTCCAACGATAACGTTTAATAACATGTTATGGGTGTTCAGGTCATCTATTTTACAAACTATTCTCTCACGTAGTTCTTCAATACTATTTACTCATTGTTCAAAAGTTAGATTCTTTAAGTAAAGCTGTAAGAAAAAATCAAAACTATAAACAGTAAACATTCCGACTTCTGAAAAAATCTTTTGGAGGTGAAGCGGAACCACTTTAACAAAATGTTTTTTGTAAACTCTACATGCACGAGTTTGTGAAATTATAGAACGGTAAATGTAAAATCGATAAGGAGTCTTAAGCAAATATGTCTCTGATAAAAGTGTTGCAAAGCCATTGACAGTATTAAATATGTGCAGGATAATTGTCTCAATAAGTTGGTAAACTGCTTGCACACAGTAAGGATATAAATATCTTTCTTCGGTATGATGCGACAAGTCATTGTATAAAGTTCAACTTGTTCGAGATGTGCTTAAGTTACATCCATGATATATCAAACATTGTAAAACGCTTTTGGTGTTGTCTTTGTAGGTGGACTATTATATTGATTAAGCACCAATCCGTTCCCACAAAAAAAATTAGTCTTCTTGTTTTACTGTCATGAAAACTATTTTATTTCGACAAAACAATCGAAATTTAATTCTCCATCAACTTGGTGAGCTTATATTAAAATACTGTTGGTAATAAAAGACGAAGCTCTCACAAAAAAGTTGAAACGATGAAGTTAGGTTATAAATTTGTGGTTGTGGTGCGTTCACAATAGCATTTCTTCTCTAGAATTATTAGAGTATATAATTTTATTAAAATTACAAAGTACGGTCGACGGAAACTCGTGAATTACACGGTGATTAAAAATCTCAACACATTATTTTGAAGATAGCAAACTTTCAACAGCATTTGTTGCTAACTTTATATATCAGCTACTCTTCCAACATAGCTGTAAACGAAAAAAAAACAGTAGATCATATATTAACATTTATTTCTTGAAGTAAATTTTTGCGAAATAGAAAAATAGTATGAATAACACGTGTCACAACTACTTTTGTCGCACTCTGACAATTGTCTTAGTGCGGCAAAAAGTGTTGTTGTGACACTTGTTTTTCAATATACTATTGTGCAACTACCCAAGCTAATGGTCCATAAATTGGGGAGGAAGTGTAGGAGATAATTCTAAAGCTACTAAGTAATTTTGATATTAAAATATACGCGGATCTAGTCTGTTTAAAGATTTGCGTAAATTTGAATGACTATATGACATATAACTAAATAAAGAACAAAAACTAAACGAAATATAAGTGTTGCAATGTAATATTCAATGATGTGTACATGGTGGCTTGGCACCTATGCTTGACACAATCTATAAGATTATGTTCATTTCATTGCATTTTAAAGGTTGCTTATATCTAAGAGTCTTGTTAAATTCTTTCTAGTTTACTTTTAAAATAAATGTTAAACTGCTTTTAGTTAGTTTTAATAGCATAAAATTTAAATGTATTAATTATTAAAACTACAAAATGTGTGGGTATAATAAACATTAGTTACAGGTGAATGATTCATTGTAACACATAAGTTCTGACTTTCTACAACCGTCACAAAACTGTGACATTTTTTGACTGTCAGGAGTCTCTAAGGTTGACATTTTCCTTAGTGAGAAAAAAAAGGTATCTTAGCAACAAAATTATTCACTTTTAATCCTAAGAACTAAAGTTGTCACTTTTAATCCGAAGGTTAAAAGCATTGATTTAAGATTTAATTTAACTAAAACTTGGAGCAATTTTCAAAGCAGTCCAACACGTTTTCATTAATACTTATATTATTTTGAGATGTGAAATCAGAAATGACAACGGTACTTGGTTTATCATTATCACTATCAACTTGCAATATTTTTTTTTCAATAAGAAATAATCGACGTTCTACCAATCCGGCTGGTCGTAAAGCAACATATTTTAGATAGAAACTTAAATTATTCTCTCCCAGCACAGTAAAAGAACGTGGTCTCTTGGTTTTGGTATTGGGAATTTTTATAATTAAGGCTGATTTTACATCTTCAATGTTTTCAATTGTTAAATTGACTAATTCATCAGAACGACATGCACCTGCAACTCCGAATATAAGGATAACCTATAAAAAATCTTTTTAGAAATTTTGTCCTTTTATTTTGAAAGTGTTTACTTTCATCATTAAATATAAATTATCAGGTGCACTATTCAAAAAGCGATCAACTTGCTCCTTTGTAAATATTCGGGATTTCTTCGGTAAATATCCTTCGTTCTGCCTCTTGAGAAAAGCACATAACTTTGAATATTTTGTCATATCAATCCGGTTCTTTATATCCAACGTTGACCGCAACATAGAATTTGTGACCACAGCGTTGACGAAATCATTTTATTAGCTAATTCTAAGAAATACACCATCAGTAATTTTATTTATAAAGCAAACACATCAAATTGAGAAATTGTTTAACAATCTCGGTAAAAAACTATAGCAAAAATATTTCCTCCATTGAGATGCTTGAAGAAAAGCCCCCAAAACACTTGCCGCATTTTCCCTCTGAATGGCGAGGCTGGCCCGTTGGGTAAAGTACACCTTCGAGCGCTGTTCACCAGTCACTAAACACATCTTTTTCTTAAGGTCTTCTGTAAATTTCAAAGCATTGCCACACCAAAGGCCAATGGTCTCTACAGCAAACGGCACGAAATGAAAGTTTTGGTTTAGCAGGTCTTTATATTTATGTTTCTTTCTCTGTGCTGCCAAATGAGCCGTCTGTCCAGCGACTTTGGCAGATCCGTCAACGTGGGTAAGGGTAAAGGTGTCACTACAGTTCGCATGCCACACAAGTGGTTAATCACGGGACCACGGCACTAGAGTCATCTCATCAGGTCTTTTACAGTCATATCTCGAGACTCCTACAGGTTCCACAGTTAACGGGAACTGGGCAGACAGAAGCGCACGCTTAATAATATCGTTCAGAAGATGATGTCTGTAGCCACGACCAGCACTCTTCTTGCAAGACAAGGCATATACACGCGTCCTGTCAACAATGGCACCACACTCACATGTGTGTTGACAGCATATGTCGCATCCGTAACGAACTGCAATTGATGTCCGGAACGTGTTGTCATCTAAAAGGGTGCCTATTGTTCTAGATGGGATAACTGTTAGCCAGGCATTGCTTTCCTTTGCTGGGAGGCAAGGAAGAGAGCATTCGCATGGTTTGATGTGAAGTTACGGCACTCCAATTGTTTGCTCGTAAATATGGTGTCCCAGTTTTTTGTTGCGAAGGAATGGGGGGAAGAGAAACTTGAATACGATTCCCAAAGTTCAGGACATTGTTGTAATGTGTAACACATTTCACATCAAGACAAGTGGGTAAATACTGATGAGGTGTATCACACTGTGTACCGAAGTGAAAAAGGCTGGAATCGCAATGTCATTTGGTTTTCTTATCCCAAGACCACCCAGGTTGAACGGAAGTGAAGCAAGAAACCATTGCTGCTTGGAAAAGGAGGAGTTAGAAATGTTCTCAACAGTTATTTTAATTTCTTCTTCAATGTCATGAAGAATATTATGACATTTCGATGATGGACTTGTCCGTAGAAGGTAGGTTAGCTTAGGAATTGCTATACAGTTGCGCATTAAAAAGTATCTTACATGGGAATGTAGTTCATGGAGTCGGGAGAACATAAATCGTAGTTTGTCATATTTCGAGGAGAGGGATTGTGACAATGCTGTATCCGTTATTGGAGCACCAATGAGGGTCAGCTTTCCCTCTTGAACTAGCTTCACTCCAGTTCATATTGTTTCAAACTGAGCTACAACTGAATCTTCCATTGCTCCGCAACAATGTAATTCGCATTTCCCTTCGTTGACAGCTAAACCCAAGTGGATACATCTCCCAAGAAGGCATTCAAAGTCTTTCAAAACGATGTCAGGCAATGGTCCCGTCATCGTGATACCAGATATTCAGATCTGATAGGAGATATTTTATGTAGGAATGAATTCCGAGACTAAATGCCAAAGGGCCAATTGGATCACCCACATTAGAAGAAATTAAACCCGACCCGAAGAAAAGGCACGAAGGATTGGAGTAGCATTGCCACGCGTAACTGTAAAGGCTAGGGGCGTTGTCTCGCATCTCTTGTAGCAAATAGTCTCGTTCGATGGAGTTAAAAGCATTTTTGAAATCAATTGTCAAAAGAACTTTGGAGGACTCTCTGTTGTACTGCAAGAACGTCCTCGTAGCATGAACTGCCGCTTTGCTTACCCCTTTGGTTCCAAATCCAAGCAGATGTGAACGAAGTAGCTCTCCTAGTTGTTCACTTACAGACTTGCATCCGTGCTTTGATACAAGTCTTTGTAGGCAGTTTCCAACAGCTATTGGTCTAATACCTCCATCTTTCTTGGAAAGAGCGCAAAGGATGCTCCGTAAAGTATTACCGTAATGGATGGGTTTACTCGACCGGCTAGCATAAAAGGGACCGCAAAGGCATAGGATGTTTCTCGATAAGCTTGGTATAAGTGTCGTCATCGTATTTTGTAAATGAGTCGGACAAAGATAGAAGACGTACTGCACCACGAATATCAATATCTGCCACCTTCATGTCTACTCGACTGGCAAGCGAGCTTTTCCCTCGGCTCAGTTTCGGATTTACAATGGATGGTGGAAGCTCCAATTGTGTTACATTTTGTTTCACTTTAGTGGTTAAAGATTTTGATTTTGAGGTTCGTTCGGGAATACGAAAATTCTATACGAGAATGTCAAAAGAGCTTCCCATGAGATGATCTTGGTGAGGCGACCAGCAGCTACAAATCTTGTTACTTTAGAGATGCGTTGAATCACGTGTATATGTTGTTTGTAATGGCTTATTTTTTCCTAAACCAGCTGCATGGGGTCGGGGAGAATTGCAAATTCATCAGAGCGAATTCATTCAAACGATCATGGTGGACTCGGAAGACATGAATCTTCAACCCTTTTTGATTTTTGAAGATCTTCCTTTCGTCGCAAAAGGGACAGGGAACTAAAGAATTATCAACAGAAGCTGCATTTTGGGCGCAGAAAGATGGGGCACAATCAGCGCAAAACCACGGATCACTGCATAAGCCAAAAACGTCAACTTGGTCTTGAGCAAGGCCGGCACAAGTAGCATGAAACCACGTCCAGTACCCTTTGCAGAGGATCCGATCCTCTTGGTCCTTCGATTTGTTTCCACAGCGGCAGTTTTATCACTTAAATATAAGACGGCAATAAATGAATTGGGAAAACCGGAAAAATAAATTAATAAATTTTAATAGATTTCATTGACATTCTTGCGATTGACATCTTCTGAATACAATCCAATTTTTTTTTCTTTGCACCAATGCATAAAACGCTGGTACACACATTCATAAATTTCTCGAGATTTCTTTGGGAGAAGATTCAATGAAACCTCTTTTGCACACTCCTGTATCTCCTTAGGTACACTTAAATCTCCATTAGATTCCATTTAGCAATATGGTGACTAATGTTTTTTGATAAAGTATCCATGACTACGACTATATATTCTAATTACCTACTTTGTTTTATTGTCTGAATGTGGTTTCAATAACTTCAAAGCAAAAATTAATCGGTAAATGGATGATTTCGGTTGGCGCTACGCTACGCTTCGCCTCGCAAATACAAAATTAGCTCGCCAAAAACCAACATTTTTAATCCCAATAAAATAAAATACTATTTTATGTCACTGTTCAAAATACGCAGGACAAAATGTTTTGGTGCATTGAAAGTGATTGACAACAATTTGAACTTTTAGGACGTCATTAATTTAATTGTGACAATCAATATCAAGTTGTTTAATATAACAACATTATAGTATCACGTGTGTAATAAATTTCTCTGAGTTTGATTGATATAAATTGACAAACAGCGACTTTTACCAATATGTGGTGGCACAAATTTATAAAATGGTGATATAAATGATCGCGTTAGGCAATAAGTAATGAGATCTATTTTTTTCACACAAGACACTCGGGCGAAGAAAGAAAATCACGTTTGAAACTGAAATCGTTCGACACCAACGCCCCCTTCCCTGCCACATGATGTTAAACCATTGAGAAAACACTTCACAAAAAGATGAATCAGTAATAATTTCAATGGGGTCTTGGGAAGAAATTGACAATATTCTGCGTATGGACGGCTACTGCGCCACTAGCAGCCATTCTAGAGTTCCAAATGTAATTTTAGACATTACGTTTCTAGTTTTTTTACTAAACTGTTATCATTTATGATTTGAAAGCTTTTTCATTACAGGTTTAGAAAATACTACATAGACGTTAAACTAATGAAATTTGTTTTATTAATATCTCCGGTTAGAGAAGATAGAAATTTGCGGTTTGCACTAGTTTTTTGGAAATATCATCGTCTATCGAACCATATAAATGAAAATATAGTGTCCCATTTGAATTTTTCATGACCATGCGCAATAATTGTTGTAACGTCACATAAGGCCCCTAGCTGATGTGACAAAAGTGATTCAGACAAAGTTTTTTTTGAAAATGATTTATTAAAAAAAGATCTTTCTAACGCGTTTAATGTCAAACGGGAGTTATTAGGATTTGAAAAAAATTATGTTTGACTTACCCCCACCTCTTTATTTCATGAGACGGAACAAAATACGTCAAACAAAAGGAATTGCAAATTTTCTAATAATCAGAATGGTATCGTTCGTACGTCTTGACATACATATTTCTTAGAAAAATCGATAGTCGTTTTTGTAAGGTGTTGGTAGGGACTGCATTTTACAATAGTCTAATTTTTGACTGTCTGACTGGTATACTAAACCCATATTATGTAAGAGAACCATAAAGTACTTATCGAAACGTCCACAACACGAAGAAAAAATAAATATAATAAAATAGGTATAAGAAAAATAAACTATTTAAATAAACTAGTCCTAAATTTGTTACTAAATATCTAACCTCTTTTACGACTTTACTTAAAAACAATAATTAGGCCACTAACACTATTAATAACTAAACACATTATCCTGTTACATATAATACAAACAATATTTACAACATTATTTTCACATAATTAAAACACAATACAGACACAAACATAAAGTAATTTATAAAATGTACTGTCTTAATTGTAATAAATGCAATGTAGACTAAACTAAACAAAATAATAAACCTAAATCAGCTTTAACTATTCATCATATTGAAGTATGACATAATTTTGATTTTCATAATGCCACAATTTTAAATTAAACACAATAAAAACATTAATTTATAATCTTATTTTTATATACCGCCATCGTACAATCTTGTTGTTTGATGATACAGTGTCGTGAGTGTTTGGTTTTAGTTACAACCACTAATAGTACATGTAATATTTGTATGGAAACTCAAACATAAAATAAGCGGAATGAGTAATTATAAATGAAACATACAGCATTGTATTCGCAAGGGCATTATGTACGTAAAGATATATGCATGTTAGGTATATCCTAGACGCCATAGAAGTTGTGACAGGACTTACAAACCCAGTTATAAATTAAATTACATATCAACTTATACAGTTTACGATATAATATTTTCTTTGTGTGAGTTCTAAATTTTAAACATTACAAAGTGTCATCAACTTTTTGACATGGGTCTGTGTACAAATATTATAAAGTACAAAGTTATGTCCATCCATTATAAAGCATCTCTTATGTTATTCGATTCTTACATATTATTTTAAAGATGTACTTTGTCTGTAAAGCGGTCCACCTTTACTGTTATTATTTGTAATTTAAAATCTTTCATTTTCAGTGCTATTTTCAAGAGAATAATCGAGCTAGTAAGTACCACTGTCGATAATTCGGAATTATATATTTTTTTTTTAATTAAAAACAAATCCATGTCATATTTACTATAAATATCAGAGACAAATGTCCAGGTTACAAGATCTGTGAGTGAAACAATTAACGATTGTTTCTTGAAGTTATATTTTGTAATTTGGTTTCTTCTGATGAGTCTTTTATAAACATTTTTTCTGCAAACAAGTGTTATCTGAACATAAGAAAATTTTAGGTAATATTGTAAGGTTTGAGAATCAGTTAAGTAAAGTATAAAAGTCAGAAACTGTTCAAAAAGCTACATCTTTAAGTGAGGATTCTTGTATTCGTTTGATATCGTTTGACAGTTAAATTAATAGAAATTATACAGGGTGTTCAAGGAGGAATGTGGGAAACTTTGGTAACTGATTCTACGCAAAATTTTAATCAAAATTGATTCGCTTTACTTTTATCGAAATTGCGCGTTTGTTGCAGGCCTATGCTTCCTTCCGTAGGTTAATTGCTGTTGATTTAACAGCAGCGTTGTTATGGATTCTGAATCCAAACAATCCCCCCCACAAATGTTATCGTCACTGTCCAAAATGCCGTATCGTATTTATTTACGGGTATTGTAATGGAAATGGCAGGGCTGCCGAAAGAGAATACGCACATACATTTCTTGAGGTGAAGTGGGTGGTCTTTTCTTGTTGCCAATGATAATTGGGGGGGGGGGTAGATGGTATAGGTGTGGATAGGCCGGTTGCGATAAATGTCAGATCCTGATTCAAAGTGCCATCAGGGGTAAGGTGAAGGCGACATGAAGCTCAGAGGTTGAGGAGAGACTAGTAGAAGTACCGGGACAAGGATCATTTGTCGGTGTAGATTCTGGCTCTAGGTCACGAGTTTTACAGGCTATATTAAAAGGGTTAACCCGATCCTTTTTAAGAGCCTTAATAGCAGAATCTAGGTATGTTTTATAGTCAGCTCTCTCTCTTCTGGTTCTGATTTGATGAATAGTCAAACCAGTGTCGTTCATCACTCGTTTTAAACTAAAGGGTTTCGGACATCGGCCCTCACTGTTGGCAATTGATGCCATAAGCTTAGATTCGGCCAAAGATAATTTGTCCTCTAAACTCTTATAATATTCCTTGGGATGAAACCGGCGTTCGTGCTGTCGCACTCCGGCAAAAGTCGGAAAGTGCAAACCGCAGTGTAGACATTTATCTTTGGACCTCAACCCACAGTCCTTGATGTGTCTTGCAAGGTTAGGTTTAAGTTGATAGCACTTATCACAGGAGGGGCAGATGTGAAGCATGCCAGACTGTGACGTCAGAGGGGAATCGGTTGAGATCCGCTTGGTACTAAAAGTTAACAACTTAGTTCCGTTTTTGGTGTTGGTTATAGCGGGTCTCTGTGTATCAGGCCTTGAGGGGCCCGGGGTTGAAAGCATAGCAGCTTTCTTGTCGGGTGCAAAGCTGAGAGAAGAACGTCTATTGCTTGACGTATTAGATGCAGGTTTAGAAAAACCTATAGTCAAAGAAGTGGTGAGAGAAGAAGACGATGTCATGACTTATATAGTTGGCGTAGTTTCAAGGCTGGAAAATCAAATTTGAAACGGACTATAAATTAAAATGTCGTAACCTTATAATCTCCAGATCAACGACCTAGAGTTGGAAAACCTTAAGAATAAAGCGTCCAAGGCCTCAGAAACTGTTGTAGGGGGAAGGAACCTCCTCTAAAATGTGGTGAATATTAAACTGAATACAGTCATGATTCGTATGCCAAAGATTTGGGTTCAAGGTCATTCAAGGTCAAATTAGCACCTTATTGGTCTTATGTAAAAGTTATTTAAGAACCACCAGGTGTTAAAATTAGCTGGTGACTTATAAAAGGTTATTCAATAAATTTCCGAAGGATCGTTTGCAAAATTCTCCGAACTAGAAACACGACGAAAAGAAGATGCTGAAGAAGTTTCCCTTCAAGTGGATGAGAATCCCCAAATTAGTATCAGTGAACTGTCTGCATTACAGGACACTGCAAAACATCCGTAGTAACCACTTTGCATGAAAATGAACTGCATCCATATCGCATTCAAAAAGGTCGGAACCTGTTTCCTGGCGATCCTGTACAAAGAATTTAAACGTGGATCGATACCTTTGGTTTCTGGAGTATGAGCTACCGGGATTACTGGAGGACGAGCCACTTCAAAGAAGAAAGAAGATGTGGTTTGTCCATGATGCATGCCCAGCCCACTTCGACCGACAGGTGAAAGATTTCTTTGTGCCCACTACGCAAATTATTGAGGAAGAAATGGACCTGTTCACTAACTAGCACGTTCACTAGACTTAAATCCCTTGGATTTTTGCTTTTGTGGTCATGCCGACAGGGCAAACCAAACAACAGAGTGGAGTTAATGACTAACGACTGGTAGATTCTTAGTCTAAAAAAATTAGTTGTAATAACTAACCAGCCTTGCTCTGTTGCCGATTTATTGCGTAGACGTCTGGGGATTGCGTTCAACTCCTTACTTGTGTATTCTGATCACGTGCGTTTTAGCCAGTGCCTTTATCAGACTTTTCTTGGTTTTTATTATTTATTTTATTTGAAAACAAGTTCCTCCTTAAATTCTTAAGTTGTAGGTAGTTTCCTAACAGAAGTTAGGTCTTCACTAAGGTGTGTGCCGAAGGATTCTACTTCAAAGACATACACGTATCTTCTATCCGACGTTTCGGTTGCTGTTAGTGTAACCTTTTTGAAGATATCTGTTTTATTGTTCACAAGAAAAACTTACAACTAGAATTATGTGACATCATATAGATACATCATAACAATTTATAAAGTACTATACAGTAACAAGAATAATGTAATACTACTAACAAAAATGACTAGAGCTATTGAATCACAAATTAAATTACTGCTAACTTTATAAATTAATTAATTTATATAATTCTAGAAACTCACCGAGGAACTTTGAATGTCAATGATGGGCACGAAATAAATATCTTTGGATCCAGTTTTAAAACACAAAAAATTACAAATAATAGACTCGTCAATTAATAAAAGTTTTTATATAACAAATTTAACCTTTGTTTTCCGGTATATTTTGGATCCTTATTAGTTTGACATTGACAGAAATACTAGTTATTACAATTAAAACTACTACGACTTTTTTTTATTTAATATGTACTGAACAAACCTAATTTATAGATACTTTGGATACTTTTACTTTTTTTTCATATATTATTTTCAAGTCGAAAATGATGCATGTGCTTAACATAAGTAAAGTAACTTTAATTTACATTAAGGTAACACAAAATTTTCAATGTTATGTTGGTTGTAATAAATCACTAAGTTTGACGTCATCCTATTCTTAACGTAAACAGACTTTAGGTAATAATATTCAGTGTTCTCAAATTATTGGTACCCTTTTAACCCACCCTCCCTAAATGACGTCTATGATTTACCGACTCACTGGATAGTAAAAGAACTATCAAATAAATTTTGGTTCATTTCTATAAAAGGTTTATCAATTCTGCTATTGGGGCATATTCTACAACTCTGGACTATTCAAACTTACAAACCTTTGAGAAACTGAATACCGACCTCTATAATTTTCAATTTGGAAATTTTTTTGAGAACAGCTTTCCCCATACCTGGTGTCTAAAAAATGAGCAAACGGTTAAATACTTTGAGGTTTCACTTTCACCATTAACCGTGACAGCTGCCTGGCGGTTACGATCAATAGACAACAACTGCGACATGGCGATTCCGTAAAATATCTAGGGCTCCATTCGGGTCGACGTTTGACTTGGAGAACTCATATATTCAACAAACGTAAACAACTTGGTTTATAATACAGGAAAATCTATTGGATGATCGGAAGGTGGTCTAGGCTATCATCAGAAAACAAACTCTTGCTCTATAAAATCACGTTAAAGCTTATCTGGACGTATAGTCTTTCTCTGTGGGGAACAGCCAGTAACTCCAACCAAGACAACATTGAACGATTTCAAAATAAAGTGTTGCGTGCTATAGTTAGTGCCCCGTGATATGTGCCACATAAAGTTTTCTAGTGATTTGCGTATACCCACTATCAGAGAAGAAATAGAAAAAAGTGGCCAAAAATATAAAAACCGATTATTGACACATCCCAATCAATTGGTAAACACTTTGATGGAGGAACCTCATAAACCAAAACCTAATGAACTTCTAACACGTCTTATGTCATAATCTATATCAGTTATAAGCTTCACCACTCTTCCGTCTACATCCTAGTGAAATTTATAAAGAGTGGCTTATTGTAGCCTTACTCTACACGCTTTTAAGCAACTGGTAGTGTATACTGTCGCTTGCATTTATTATTATATGCGTCACGCTAAGTACTTATTGTCTCTTGTAATCAGGATACATTGTATAACAAAGGAGTTTAATAAAAAAAAACTTTGAGATTGTTGCAACTAAGTTACAAAACAAAATACACTATGTACAAGAACCATTTCCAAACACGCAAGGGTAATAAACGTAATTGATAACACCCATATTTTATTATACTATTGAATTCTTAACAAAAAAGAACTACATTGCAAATTTACCTCATTCCTGTTAAGGGTGGAAAGTCTAACAAATTTCATATTAATTTTTGCATTTTTATATCCTGCACAAAATAATTGTAATTTGATTTCAAAGTCATCACACCGGTTCTTAAAGTTTACAAATGAAATAAATTCTCACATGTTAGTAGATGAGTATCCTTTGAAGAACAAATAAATCAATTCTTTGACAAGAATAGGTTTTTAATGTTCAATTATGAGATTACTATAATAACATTACAAACACCATCTGCACGCAGAAATAGATTACACAAGCAGAGAAATTTATTGAAGTTTGTTATGAGAAGAGAAAATAAGATTAATAGGTTCGCTAATACAAACAGTGGGTAATATATTAGACGTAAAAATATTTCACAATAAGATACATAGATTGAAAAGCTTTTTCGTAATCATCTGTTTTATGCTTAAGTACCTATTTTTGTTTTTCTACAAATATTGAAGGCTCATGAACTCAAATAAATTAGATTTTATATACATATATTTTTTAAATTGTCAAATATTTATTTAATTATTTACGTTTTTCAAAGTAAATAAAATGGGTTTAATCAAGAAATATTTTATTAATAGAAATTAAAAAAAGTTAAAGTTTTTGTTTTAATAAATAATAAAAGAGATATCATCATCAACGTAATACATGGATATCAATTTTTAGTTGATTAGCTTGATTTTTACTTCCGTTAATATTGCCTTTTGCTGTTGAGTTTGGTTAGGTAACTTATAAACAATTGTCTGTCAAAAGTATCTATTAAACAAGCACAGTTAATTGATAAATCTTAAAATGTTTTAAATTGTAACTTTAATGTGTTACTTTTCCCACCATTTCTGCATCGTTTCACAAAAATTATTACCCATTGATAAATGTAAGCATAAATGTATCCTGACAAAATAAATAGGACAGTTGGAATGCTGGAGTAATACACGTTGACGTTGAGGTACAACAAAGAGCGTGATTTGCCGACTATGACGACGTTATAGAGATACAGGTAACTCCATCTTGGAAAAGTCGCACCACCACTCCTATTCAGCACCGGTACATCACTCTTCAGGCTCGCTGAAAGACTTCACTATCTGCTACTAAGTTCAAATCGCATCTCCAGGCTGTACATAACGTGACAGTCGACACCCAAACCATCAGTCGTTGTTCCAAACGCCCCTTAGGGTTCCACCGTTAACCAGGAGAAATCGAAGACATCGCGTAAACTACGCTCGAGCACACTTAAACTGGAGTTAAGAACAATGGTCGACTATACTTTTTTCTGACGAGTCGCAATTCGGATTAAGACCAGATACTCGCAGATTAAGAGCCTAGCGTCGGTCTAGTAATGCAGTAAGGCTACAGCATGCCCAAGAAGTCCACAGCTACCGAGGTGGTACTGTAATTATGTAAGCGGGAATTATACTGTGTAGGAAAACTAATCTCGTTTTTCTAAATCAATTCTTAAATGCTGACCAATATACACAGAACATTCTGGAACCTGTTGTTCAACCACTTGCAGAATCTTTGATCAGAAATTTAACCCTTATGCATGACCATGCACGTTCACATGTGGGACTTGTTACTGATTGGCTAAATGATGCAAGAATTGAGGTTTTGCCATGGCCAGCTCAATCCCCAAACCTCAATCTCATTAAGAATGCATGGAATATGCTTCAGAGAAGATGCCTGTCACATATAGACGCTAGACAAAATCGCCGTCAGCTGCAAGAACTTCTTTCACAACAGTGGAATCTTCTTTCATAAGAATCTTATTCTGTCTAAGAAGATGTAGGGCGGTTTTAAACTCCAGAGGAGGACCCACTCTTTATTTATTTCTTAATCTTCAAATTTTTAATTTAATATAAGATTAAGTTGAATTGTTTAGTTCCATTTTGTAGAATTTTTAATTTCTAATTAATAAATTATTACTAAAATTATGTTAAATATTAATTTAAGTTACTAATATCTTATTTTTTACATTGATGCAAAAGATAATGTTTTTTGAGCAAATGATATATATTACTAGATTATGTTGATGTGTGTACTTTAAAAATATAACAAAAAAAATTTGGAACAGGAATGAATACTCCAGCACCTCTTTGAAGTAGGCAGGACGAAATCGGCAGAATCCAAAGTCACCTATTTTACACTACTTAGTGCTTATTTTGTGCTAACTTGTGCCACTGATTTTGTACCTCGTGCCATTTTGAAAAAAAAAAACGTGGCGCTGCTAGCTTCTAATGAAGTCAGCAGGACCACCCGGCTATTAGTCACCTAAGCTATGTATTCACTAAACCGTAATTTGTGTTTGCGGTACGCAATGTTTTAGAATGAGATAAGTAGTATTAGGTTTTTGACCTTTGAAAAACACGTCCATTATGTAGAATTGACTTAGTCGTAACATGGCCCTTTGTGAACGTTTTAATGCGTGAAATCGGTAAAATTGCCATTAAACTCATAAAAAAATTATAACAAAAATTAAATGTTGCGCAGAATTAAAAATCGAGAAAATTCTATTAAATTTATAGGATTTTCAAAATGGCGGATGTGTCATTCAAAAGATCATCAATTTTAAGCAATTTAATTAAAATTTGGAAATTTGACCAAAAGATGGCTAGGTAAATTGGTAATTATTATTTAAATTTTGAAAAAAATCGCAGAGCCCTTTGGCGAACATTATAAATAGGTAAATGCCAACAAGTTAACTGTAAGGACTTGTGTGCGTTAAAGTGCACGGCGCCATCTAAGTGATGATTTTAATGCTCAAGATAACTTGTACAGAAGCATACACGCACGAAAGAACACCTGATGCAGCATTTCGCTCTTATTATGAGCTCATCAGAGGTGTATACTCACGTGCGGTATACAACTGTACAAGACGGCGGATGGTCTTTAAACTCTCCTGCAGCAATGAATACAAGTCGACTCACGTGTTGTTTTAAGTATTAAAACCATCGCTTAGATGGCGCCGTGCACTTTAACGCACACAAGTCCTTACAGTTAATTGTTGGCATTTACTTAGTTTATACTATTTACACGTGTCCATTTTAACACGAGATGTCGCAAGACACACATTTTAGTTAATTATAAATAGGAGTGCTAAAAACAGCAGAAGAGGGTAGAGTTACTTATAATGTAATCCAGTATCCAATAATAACAATTAACATTATAAAGTAATAAATAAAGTATACAAAGTTAAACGTAGCCTGCAATAACGAAGAAATAAGTGCAATCAATTTAAAATTATTTGCCGAAAGTGAGTAAAAAAATTAGACGTGGCCAAAACAACTCCGATCATCCTACCTGGAAATATCTGAATTCCGGAAAACATCTTCAAGTGATATGCTGAATGAAGCATAATCTACAAGAAAAATAAACTGAACCGATAAGGAATTAAAGGAATAAAAACTTGGACACAAGGCACAAGGTTAGGGATTGGATTATTTTATAAGTGTTTATTTTAAATTTGTTTTGTTTGTTAAAAATTTAATTTAGTTTCTTTTAATGGAATAATTGTAAACGTTTGCGTGGTCGACTACGAAACATAAATAGGTCATGCGCGTCGTTGTAATTATTATTAAAACAGTAGAGTACGGTTATTATTTTCATTATTTGGGGGCAAATTTCATTGACGATTCGTTCATTCGTAGTTATGCGCGCAAGATTTTTTTGTAATTTTATAACTGTAATTTTGATTTTGTGCTGTAATTTGGTAGCTGTAATTGAATCTGATTTACCATAAAAGTGTTATAGCCGGAAGGAAATTATTAGAAACTCATATGATACCCTGAGATCAAGTTAATTAAAATTCATATTTGACAACAGATAATTTAATTTGATAATAAATTACATAATTAATACATAAATAATAGACTTTTCTTATAGCAGATTCTGCTAATAAATTATTCTGTTAAGTTTATGCTAGTAACGTAGAGCAATTTTTGTAGCTTAGCCCTAATTAATAAGTAATATCAATATTAACAAAAAAGTGTTAAAAGATTTAAGTTTTCATAAAACCTTTCAACACGGATTAGTCCAGTGCATTTAGGAATTGACCCACCATTTTTGTATACATTTTTTCTCTTGCCCCCCGTTTGAAAGGGTCTTCTTCAGTTAGTTTAACTAAAACCAACCTTTTCGTCGCCATCTTGGATTTGATGTTTTTTTTTGGAAATTTTACATCTCGCGTTCTGATTATCGCACAGTCATAAACTTGATGTCTTTGGATTTGTTTTGAGTTATTTTAAAAAAAATGTTTTTTTCCTTTTTGGTTCCTATCTTTTTTTCCAGTCTACCTATGCTCTTTTGTGAGACAACTTTATTAAAGATAAAGTAATTTCTAACATTTACAAAAAAAAATTATCGCGTTACGACCATTTATCACCCGTCAATCGACGCGCAAAGTTGCTATGTTCCGGGCAGGATTTCGAAATACGCTGAATAGCGCTCGCGCTCCGCGCTGGATTTCGTCGTAATACGACTTGCCCCCCTTCATTTATTAAAATAAACGATTGTTATGCATAATACATTGTTTGAATATACCTATTTGTTCAATAAAAATTTTGTTGGAGTGGATTTGTATTAGAAAATGAACATTTCGATGGGTTTATAATGATGACTTTATTCTTTCCAAATATTATTCAATTACTCTATTGCTACTTGTTACTAATTTATTGGTCGTTCCGAATCGAATCCATTGACACCAAGTTTATTCCTGTGCGATAATGATATGAAAATTCCAAAAAAACACCAAACCTAAGATGGCGGAGCAATGGTTGGTTTTAGTGGTGGACAAACTTAGGGATAAACTCACCGAGGAAAATTCTTTCGAATAGAAAGTAAGAGAAAAAATGTATACAAAAATGATGCGTCACACGTATAAAAATTTCCTAAATGCACTGGACTAGATTAAGTTTTTGCCATTCACTGAGAGGGTCACCCACTAATAAGAGGTCGACATTTAAATATGATTTCATTATTTCATCCATGGTACTACTTAATTTGTCGTAATAATCTGTATTACTATTTGGCGGAGAAATATTTTTATATCCAAGTTGCTCAACTTCATTGTAAGTTGTGGGAATTATTTTAGAAAAAATACTTATTATTGACGGCAATTAGAACACCCCACCTTTTTTGGCAATATCACACAGTCTATCTTTTCTATGTATACTCATGTTATGTAATCCTAATTCGGAATCAAATATTTCAGGAACAAGGCACGTTTCAGTAAGCATTATTGCATGAAATTCATTAGATAAATTAGCAGTTTGAAGTTTAGTTAGTTTTGTTCGTAGACATTTCAGTTTTTGAAGAAATAATTCGAGGTTGACTGTTGATATACTTAATTGTGAGATTATTCACCGTTTTATTGGGGTTGTTTTAAATTCGCACACAAGTTTAATAAATGTTTCAATTGCATTGTAGTGTGGTCATTTTTGATGTTAATGTTGTTGAACCTTTAATTTTATGTTTAAAATTTGAAGTGGGTCACCTGGCGATTGTAAGCTAACTTTTAGAGGTCTCGGTAGTTCATTATTATATTTTCAAAATAGGTAAGTAGTGTTTGAATTTGAACATAAAATGGGCAAATTAAGTGAAAAATAATGACCAATTGATATGAGAACAATAATTTACATCAAGTTCGTGATCATCTGAATCGTCTGATATCACGTTCTGTTGTAACAAATTTAAAAGTCGACATTATTTCCGGTGAAACAATACCCGATTTTCTGTAATACCTACCTTCCAAATTTCATTTAGATATTTTTAGTAATTCCAGAGATTTTCACTTGGTTCCACACATTTGCCCATCACTGTATTAATCATGAACCCATTAATTAATAAATTTGTGAGTAAAATGTTACTTTAAATTAATGGTGGGTCAAACTATTTCTAATTTCAAAAATGAGTTCTGACGTATATTACCCTCCGCAACTTCGCAACCATAGAACCCATTCTTAACACACTTGTATCATAGATTAGAATTAAGAAATTGGAATATAATTGATTTTTTTTAGTCACTTGGATAATTGTGTTGTTATGTAAACTTTAAGGTTAATTAGGCAAACACAAGTGTACTCATAAAATAAAGGGCGTTGTTCATGCCGGTGAGACTAACTGTCGCTTTATGCAGAAAGTCACTAAACGTTAATCCTAGATCGAGTGCGCTTTCATGGTTAGGTGAATTATGAATAATATGGTTTACAAATTTTATTTCAGAATTGTTTTATTCTGTACATGTTGTATTCTAAAGTTGTATTTGAATTATGTCGTATCAATTTTGTGCTTTTAGTATGACAATGCAACACAGCAAAATAAGATTGTTTAGAATTAATAATAAATTATTCAGTTGGGTTGTACTTTACATTTTATTCCATCACGTTATACATAATAAATGTAAAATTTCGAAATTTTACGTTTCAACTATAAATTTTATTACAGAATAATTCTATTATTACGTAATCTCTTCCTACCTTCAATTAATTTTTGATAAAGCGTGCCTTAAATAACGAAGTTTATAAAATAAAAATAAAATGTAAGTTTTGCTACAATCTAATTTGTTGAATTTAAACCCGGAATTTAAATGGAAATTAAATAACTTTATCTAATTTAAAGTTCAATCGTTTACAAAATTACAAATAACAAGATTAGATCAATTTAATTTGGGAAGCTCCGTTTTTACAGAAATGATGATGTTATCAAATATCTTGTTTACAGCTAAAACAAAAATACACATTCCGTTTTCCTCGTGTGTGTCCCATAAAATTTAAAGTTGTTGTCATTTATATATGAGGGTGATATAAGTATTTCATTTGTCTATGGTATTAGCAATTATATGATTACTATAATTGTAATTTATTGTTAAAGTTTGTTATTAAAATAAAAATTACTAATAATAAAAGCAGGGATAAGTTAGCAATGAAACAGAATTGGTAAAATATTATAAATTTCTTTTGAACTAAATCGAATAAGACCATCATTCGGTATTAAATTTAAGTTAATAGAACGCCTACCAAATAAAATTACTAAAGGTTATACACGTTTTTGGCCTTTTAACAAAATATTTTCTGTTCACCTAAACACAAAGACATCGATAAAATATAAAATTATTTACTAAAATATTATTAGTTCTCACATTATGAACAATTTCTTTACGCGTTTTTTCATTTAAAAGGTTGAAAAGGAGTTGCGAATTCGTCCATGTAGTTTAGAATATTTATTTAAGGGTATATGGTATTTGTACTGGTTGTGTTGTGATGTAAGTGTCTCCAGTGATTACGATAAAGCTGCTTTGATACTAATCATAGGAGACCATAAATTTACCTAAGCGTGTAAAAAGCAAGTGTGTTAAAACGGAGAGTTCCAAGAAAGAATTCGAAAAACCCAGTTTTCAGTCGAAATAAAATTACTTCCAATGACAAAACAGTTGGAAACACAAAATTTAAAAGAAAATCTGCAATACTTTTCTGAACTAAGTTTTTCATTTAATTTAATTCATATATGTTCAACCATCAATACGTTTTTAAACGCTATAAATAGTATGTTGTTCCTTGTTTGTAACAGATTTATATCTGACAATTATGAAAACAAAATTTGTAAAACGTGGTCAACGGCATTAACATATAACTAGAGAAGTTGATAAATACAAAAGTCTTCTACATTATTATGCTATACAGGAAATTCTAAGCAATCTTTCTTTGAATGCAATTGGTGAAAATTAAAATAAATCAATACCCTCGCTAAAATATTAGCGTTCTAAGACCATGTTACTGAGTTACAAGTAAAATTAAGGAAGTTCTCTTTATATGGCATTCCTGAAAGAAATCCCGAAATGCAGATGAAATTGTTGTTGATATTATAAACAAAAATTTAAATATTAATTTGAAATGTTTCTCCCAAAATTTTAATATTAAATACAAAAATTTAAATTTAAATCTACAAACTAATACTAGTAGTCTCCTTAGAATTAATATATCTTTTAAGAATAAAATTAATTACTTATGTACATACAACATATCGCTCTACGGTGTTAACACCCACAGCATCCTTCATACAGATCAATTAATTCTTTCTTCACTAACTAATTATTCTGGTAAGTTTTGCCTTATAATAGATATCTTTTTTTTTCTAGTCAAATAAGATTATATATGTGATGTTTTTAAAATTTTTGAATTTACCTTGATAAAGGCAACCTGGATGTTCGGAAACGTTGGTGGAATGAATTAACAAGTTTCTCTTGAGCATCCATTCCTATACTCTCAAGGAGTGTTCACTACGTGGAGTTATTTAATCTACAAACTAATGCCCTTCATCACACTTCTAGGTAGCGGAAACTTACTGCGGAACGACGCGACCTGGAACTATACTTCTGTTCGACGGAAAAACACCGTATGTGCAAATTTTAGTAAATATGAGTTATTGTCATTTTTAGATTTTCTAGATAGAACTGTATCATCTGACGTTTTGTTGTATTTTTTATTTAAAATTAAGTGTCCCAAATTTAATATTTAAAATAGCCCTATCTGAAACCAGGAAGAAATTCTGAGACACTAACTTTGATAAGAACAACATATTAGACTTAATTCACAGTGTGTGCAATGATTTTAAAACGAATACTTGTAATAACAACGTATGTAGTCACATACGTTATTTAATTCAAGTAATCGACATATTTTTGGTTGCGTATTAAATCTGAATGCCGTATGTTACATAGGCGGCAAATACATACAGAAGATATTGATACGGTGATTATAATAAGTAATACTATTACACAAACAGTAATTTTAAATACAACAAAACCATTAGAAAAAAACATAATGGATCAAATATTAAAGAATTTCGAGACATTTTGATTCCCCAAAACTTTGAATGACTCTCCTGGAAAGTTCTGTCAGTTACACATATTGTGTTTTTCCGTCGGACGCCAGTATGATGAGATTTAACTTTCATGGTGGTTTTCATAATAGAAAAAAGAACGATTATTTCCTGTTAATAATGTTGTTGGTGTTTCCTTAACCGGACCTGAAGAACTAACAACAGTTTATTAGAACTCTGTATTTATTTTTAAGAGAAATAACAAAATAGTTACCAAAAAATTTCTGAAACCGTGGATACATGTTTTGATCCATAATTCTTTACCCGAATTATTTTGAAAATTGTCTTTATTGCAAGAAATATCAGTCCACCCATGGCCTCTGCGGCGACAAGTTGTAGGTCTTTTACATGGCAGTTACCCAAATTAGTGATTAAAAAATCAAACACCTCTATAACTTTTTAATTGAAACATAGCTGGTACAAAGATTGCAGCATTTTCTTTTAAAAAATGATTGAACTACAATTAATTATTTAATTTTAAGTAAATTAGTAGCACTGTAAGATCCGAAGTCTTATTGAAACAGAAGCGTCTTCATCAGCTCAAGAAACTTGAAAAAAACAAACGAAAGTTCAAGGTAGGTCAGGTAATCAACTTATGAACTAAGACAGATTTTAGACTAAAAGAAGACGTCGTTTAGCCTATAATCTGGATTAAAAGAAGTCTTCTCATTATGGTCACCACTTTAACACGATCCATTCCCGGAAGACGTTTTTGTTGTAATTGTACTATGTTATCTTATTTATTTATTTATTCGTAATGTACATTTTAAATATTGTATTGTGATGTAAGTATTATGTATGGTGCCCCAGAAGATCAGTATAAACCTGTATAGTGTGTGCAATAGCGGATTGGTTCGTCTTGGCAAATCAGTTGCTTCAAGGTTTAGGAAAAGCACTAAAACCTAAACATGCCAACCCTTACCCACCTCAGTATTCATATGTAATAATATTAATTAAGTGTGTAAACATTATAGAAGTTAAATAAGAACTTCTGATGCCGCATTTCGCTCTTATTATGAGCTCATCAGAGGTGTATACTTAAGTGCGGTATACAACTGTACAAGACGGCGGTTGGTCTTTAAACTCTCGTGGAGCAATGGCTTTATCGACACACGTGTGTTTCTAGCATTAAAGCTGTCGCTTAGATAGCGCTGTGCACTTTAAACGCACGCATGTCGTTGCAATTAACTGTTGGCATTTTTCTTAGTTTATACTATTCATACGTGTCAATGTTTTACACGAGATGTCGTAAGACACACATTTTGCTTAAATAAGAACATAAAATATATCAGCACAGCCATTGAATGACGACATATAATCAACCGGTCTAGGCGCCAGTCATGACAATGACGTAAAAAATAGTAGGTTAAAAAATAGCAAAACAAAATAATGGAAAACAGATAATCTGGACAAGAATACAAAATATTGCTGAACTGCAAATGTCCTTCAGACTCGTAAGCCATAATATAGCTTCATCCGTTTGGAAACCCTGCTTTAAGCTTCATTAATTGACCATCATCTACAATATGGGTAACGGTCTCCGGTTTGTTTCCACAGTCACAATTCGGATTAGAAATGGCACCCCATTTAAACAACATAGAGTTGCATTTTGAATGGCCTGTTTTTATGCGATTTACTTTTGACCACATTTTTCTTTTTTGATCAAAGCCCGGACTTCTATTGTTGAATCATCAATGAGATGTTTATTGAAAACATGAACTCCAGACCATAATTTTTTCCACTCTTCAACTTCAGAAAAAGCCCTACTTAAGTAGTCTTGCAACCATATAGGACTTCGAGATTTAAGTCTTTTAGCAGGAGGGTTGTTAATCTCATTCCAAATTGGTAACTTTTTGTTAAGTTGGCATTTATCCCAGTCTCGTTTTAACGCAGCTTTTCGTCGAATGTTCGATGGAGTAATATTAAGAACAGGTAGCCAATCTATACAATTATGATTTTTTTTTTAAGTTTTAATGTAGATGATAGAACATTTACCTAGATTATTATATTAACAACTAAAATACAAGTATTTCTATAAACATTTAACAGAATATTTTAGTGAATTGGAACGCAGAAATACTTCGCTTTCATTGTTGAAGCCGACTGACTAATATGCAGTTATTATTCTTCAACTCACTCCCAGTTACAGCAGTTGAGTTAGGGCCCCATTTGGGGATAATGTTATATCCTCCCCCTCAGGTTCATGTAAGCGTCCCGCTGTGGAACCTGTAGCAGTGTCGTGCGAGAATGAACGGGGATGCCCTCTTCCTCGTCGCTCAATAATAGGGACATAGCATTTAAGCCAGTATTGCTACAAACACCAGAATTCATCAAAAATCGAATAGCTGACAGTTTTTCGCCCCATGTCAAATGGTCACTTCTGGCTAATATGGCCTCTTCCTCTCAGTCCTGCCTGTTTCAGGAAGGTACGTAGCAATCAAGCAATGTTGGATGCCAAGAATGTGGGTGAGCTGTTGCATTACTGTACTGACAAATTGCGTTCTATTGTCTCTCAATAGACGACGACATCGTCCATGGCGCATAATAAACACCTCTTTGTTCAGTATCTTAACTGTCTCAAATACGGTAGCATGCTTCATGGCAAATAACTCGGTCCATCTTGTACAATAATCGTCGACTACTAAAATTCAACGGTTCTTGCTTTTAGTCTTCAGCAACGGTCCAAAGAAATCGCTTGTAACGACTTTCATTCGTTTAGCTGGAAATGTTGTCTGTAGTAATTCAGAAGGTTTCTGATTGGTTGGTTTATACTTGTAGCAATCTGCACAATTGTGTCCAGCAATGGGTGCGTCATACATCTCCCGAACTCTCCCTTCAAGTGGTACGACTAATTAAGCGTATTCATTGTCACTTTCTTGGTCGTAATGGTAGAGTAATCCATTCATCATAATGTATCCACGTTCTGACCATCTTGCAAAATTGTTGTCCTGACTCTTCCTTGAAGGTATTAATAATGTTTTGCAAATTTGGGTGGAATAGTTGTCATTTCGTATTTCTTCAGTAGGGCGACCAAGTAGATCAGCCACTACCAAATCGTTAGTTCGAGGAGGCCGAGATAAGCAATCTACCACAACGTTTACTTTTCCAGGTGTGAAACTATGTTGAGATTGTACGTTTGGATTTCGAGTGCCCACCTACCGAGTCTTCCGGTTGGGGTTTTGATTGTAAGTAACTAACGAAAGGATTGACGGTCTGTCCACAGTGTGATCGTGGAGCACTCCACATATCCTCTAAATTTCTTCAATGCCAATACTATTCCAAGCGCTTCACGTTCGGTTTTACTGTAACTGCGCTCAGCTGGCAGTAACAACCTGCTGGCATATTCGATTGGACGTTCGTCAGTAACAATACCTTGCGTTAAAACCGCTCCAAGTGCATAATCGGTCGCGTCCGTCCTCAGGTGTACGAAAATTTTCCGTCAGCTTGCCTCAATACGGGTGTGATAGTCATGATTAAAGTTTCATACGCGCACTGCTCATGATTTGCCCATCTCCAAGAGACTTTTGACTTCAACAGACGAGACAACGGTCTCGTCATAACAGTGTGGTTTGGTATAAATCTCCTATACCAGGAGCTGGTTTGCAAAATAGTAGTAAGTTCTTTTACAGTTCTCGGAATGAATCGGTCCACTAGGGCTCAGTTTTTGCTGTATTAGGCTTAATCCCTTTAAGTGTGATTATATGACCCAAATATTCAATACTTTCCTTCACAAAGTGGTATTTCTCCCGTAATGATATTCCAAAAAAGAAGAGGGAGAAATAAAAAGGTAGTATGGAAATGGGTGGAAGAAATAATAGAATGTGTGGATGAGTGGAAATATTTAGGGTACAACCTGAGGTACGACAACAAAGATGTAGGACATGTTAGAGAATTGGCGAAAAAGGGAAACAGGGTCGTTGGGCAAGTGTGGGGACTGGGGGAGAGAGTATTTGGAAGCGACATAGAGAAAAGGAGATGGTTATTTGAAAATAAAGAGCGTAATGGTTTATGGGGCTGAGGTATGGGGATGGAAGGAGCGGAAAAAGTTGGAAAAAGTTCAAGAAAAATATTGGAAGTGGACTATAGGGTTAGACAGAGAGACACCGGGCTACATAATTCGAGACGAAGCAAAAATAGAAAAAATAAGGATATATGCGGGAAAGATAGCGATGAGATATGAAGAAAGAATGAAAGAGAGGTGTGAAAATGAAATATTAAGTGAGTGTTGGAAAGAGGTGAAGAGAAACAAAAAACGATACGGGCAGGAGGAGAGGAAAATGTACTATGAAAGGGGAGGGTATTCAGTGGATGGGATGGAGAGGATAAGGACATTAGGGTGGAATATGGAAGATGAAATAGTGCAAAGAGACAAGGATACGCAAATACAGGAAAGGAGGGTAAAATAAAAGAGGGGAAACATAATGAGGGATATAAGGAGATAGTAAAGTAGGAAATAGCCAAATACCTGGGAGGAAAAGTATAAAAACGAAAAGAATTATAGCAAGGTTTAGATGCGGTAACGAGGAGAGGGAAAATAAATATTGGATGGAAGATGAAAAGAGGAAATGTAGGCTGTGTAGAGCAGGGTGGGAGAATGTGAATCACATGTTAAAGGAGTGTCTGGAGATGAGGGAAGAAACAAGGGAAAGAGAGGAGATTCTAGGGAAGGATGGCGAAGATAAGGACTGGATGAAAGAAGTGATTGATAAGAGAAAACGAGCAGAGGGAATGGAAAGAAGGTTCATATTTAATTTGTGAGGTGTAATTTTAAGTTTAAAGTTTATATTAATTTGGGTGAATATTTAAGGCCGAATATTAATTCTAAGTCTTTTATGTGATTTCCAAAACTGTCTGACATAATGATAATGCCATTTAAGTACACTAGAATATTCACATCGGGTAGTCCAGTTCGGAACATGTCCATGAGCCTCTGAAATGTCGCAGGCGCATTTTTAATTCCGAACGGCATTCTTTGAAAACAGTACGTACCGAAAGGAGTGATAAATGAAGTTTTCTCGAGATCCCACTTGCGCACTAATATCTGGCAGGACCCTGTTTTTAAGTCTATAATGCTCATGTACGAGGTCCTCCTTGCTTCGTGCAATAAGTCATCGATGCGAGGCAAAAGATACTTATCACTTTGATTTACCGAATTAAGACGTCTATAGTCCACGCACACGATAGGTTCCGTCACTCTTGGATACTATGACAACTGGTGCAGCCCAGAGCGAGTTGCACTCCTCAAAAACTCTCATGCCCAACCTATTATCAATTTCATTCACATTTTATATGGAGGGACCGAAATAGGAATTTGTTCGGGAGCTACATTAATGCTATGTTTGATGAACGTCGTAGGCTCTCCCCTACATCAAATGTTGATCTACTTTCTTCTAACAGACCATTCATCATAGTCCTTTGCTTTTGGGTCAGTTTGGTGCCTACGTCAGTTTTTAATTCAATGTTTTCGATTGTTATTTCGGTAAGGCGTAAAGATTGTGGTTTTTTTTGCATACATCCAAAATTATTTCGAGGGAACTTAAGACATCTTCCCTAAGCAACGTGTTGTTGTCCTCACCATCAGGTAAAACTATAATTTCCGTTAGCGTCGTCTATTCTTTGATCGTTATGGAAATGGTTGCCGTCTGTACAACGCTGATTTTCTTGGTTCCATTAGCCATTGTCAATGAAACCCTTGAAGATTTAAATTCGCATTTATGTTCCAGCAATTTAATAGATTATAGCGTTTGGTTGCCCCTGTGTCGACTGTGGCAACGCCTTCGTATTCAAATATGGTTACTGGACATAATGGTCGATTGAACAGCTTTTGCGTTACCAGGTTTGTAGTAGAGATCATACGGAAAGCAACGGATGGTATGGATTTAAGTAAATCGTGGAACTGTGGAAACGGTGTCACGTGAGATTCGTGTTTTCGAATTCGTCTGTCCAATGGGCCTTAAACCATATCAATTTGGATTTTTTCAGACAGCACATCAGGTATTCTGACAATAGCGCTCACATTTGCCGACAAAAAGATCACTACTCACGCTTTCCGCCTGTTCGTTCTGGAAAAAACTCTTTATAGACTTGAAACGATGCTCTCTTCTTGACGTAAGCCATGCGAAGAGTAGTTATTGCTTCTTCCAGGTAGTAATACTGCTGTTGATACTTAACCACCAAGTAGCTGCATTGTCGGTGAGTAACATCGGAAGTCCCTTTAATGCAATTTCCTCAGATACAGGTACGTTGGCACAGTCCTTAAACACTTCGATAGGTGAAATAAATTCTTCGACTTCACTATTTTTATTACCATCGTACTTCGACGTACACTTTACAAAGTTTCCCGTTTTATAATATTTTTTGTCGGTGTCTCGCGTTGGTTACTGAGATTCAATAATTGTTCAATTAATTGTTGAAATTTTTCTTGTGAAAACACTACGTTTGTCATTTTAGTATTTTTAGAAGGACGACCTAGCCGCTTTTGAGTTTAATCACTAATATATTGTCAACAATGGTCTTTGTGAGGTATTTTCAGTCGATTACGAACTAATAAAGTTAATGCATGTATGTATAAAATAGTCACAAATGCCGACAAATTGTCTTTCATTTTAAAATCACTCCGTCTCGAAAACAATGTAAAAACAAGCACGTATTTCAGCGTCAGTTATAATGTAGGTAATAGAACATTAACTTAATATTAACAACTAAAATACACGTATTTCTATAAACATTCAACACAATGTTTTAGTGAATTAGAACGCCGAAATAGCTCGCTTTCATTGTTGAAGCCGAGGGGTGCGCCACTCAATTAATAATTGCAATAAATTCACATAATTTTTTGTAATAATGTAAGTTGAATGAAATTACGGTAATTAAAGAAATTCTTTGTAATAAACCGGGTTAGTAATAGTTATTTGTAATCGCTTATAATTTTACATAATTTATTTTAGTTTTACAAAATAAAAATTTTAACAAAGAACGAGACAAAGATAAAAATTATATAATTTGATCTTCTATAAATAATGATTCGCGTAGCTCGTTAGAAAGTTATCGACTTTCTAAAATTCCATCAATATAAAATTTGGTAAACAGCCATACTCGACTACTTCAAGTCTAACTAAAATATTTTCAAAACTGCGGCACTTCCAGATGTACCGGAAATTGACTCATCATTTTTTTTTAAATGGAATGACCCTGTGTTGACACCATATCTAAAATCTATATTAAATTTCATGATCAGCGTCATCATATTCTCAAGATAGTTCGAGAATTCGGTTTCTCAAAATTCGTACGAAAACCGACCATTTCGTATTCGAAATCCACTCGTACGAATTATTCGAGAATACAGCCCCAGTTTAATTGACAGTATGCATTGCTATCTTCAGTTGTTTTTTTCAGCAATTTTTGATGAAACTGAATTATTTATGGATGTACACCTAATTATAAGAGTGGCGTGCCCCTCAGTTGAAGTCGACTGACTAATTTGCAACTCTTCAGTTACAGCAGTTGAGTCAGAGCCGCATTTGGGGATAATGTTATAAAGTTAATTTCTTTATGTTCAGATTATTTCGTTACTATCCACTTATTAAGAAAAAACTAAAAACATCACTCACGTCAATATTCGTTAGAGTGTTTTAAGCGTCTTCAATACAAATAAGAAACAAGCCTTTACCGCAGAACTCTACATCGCACCGATAAGCGAAAACAAAATTGCGTTTTCAGAAAAAAAAGTTTCAAACGAGAGCTATAGACAATAGAATTTTCAACAACTTTTTTCCCTCAACTTTTTGTAAAATTGATATTGGAGTGATTGTTATATCTCAGTAATTCCTTATCGGATCAAAAAATAGTTTAAACAAAAGTTGTGTATAATTAAATTATAAATAACTTTTATTTGAAACAAAAATGTATACAATGAATATCATTATAAATATTTCAAAAATTTGAAAATCTGTGTAGATTAACCTTGTACAAAGTTTTATAAAAATCGGAAGTCTGGTTTTCTTGATAACTTGTTTACATACGGACGGGCGGTTAATGTGCAAAAAGACACAAGGAATTGTTCAACGAAAAACGAGCACCTTATTAATATTGCTTAATAAGAAAAAAATAGAAAACGAAGTTTGACTGTAAATTTGGATATATAGCTAAAATAAAAAACAAAAAAAATACATAAAAAAACACAAACGTAGTAAAATAAGTTTTGTTATTTTTTCTTCGAGTCCGGAAAGGTCTTGCTAACCAGGTCCGGAAATTACAGTGATGATTCTCGGGAACAATATGATTTTCTTGCCAACCATGGAGTATTGTACTGTACTGATCACCTTCCATGATTACTCCACATCTTATGAAATAAGAGTTAGTACGTTATAATAAAGCAAAACAAAATTTACGTCCAATGGCCAGCCGGCCGGCCCGCCATCCGTCCGTATGTAAACAAGATATAAAGAAAACCATCGGTCCGGTTTTTATGAAACTTTATACATGGATCTTCTTTATAATTCCGCAGATCTGATTAAATTTTTGACGGTTAACCTACACAGATTTTTGAATTTTTGAAATATTTAGAAAAATATTGAATTTACACATTTTTGTTTCAAATAAAATTTGTTTGTATAGTATTTTCGCTGTAGCTTTGCGGTTAAGTGATTAGGGATTTCCACTTGCAAACTGTATGCTTCAATATTTGTGAAAGTCAGTGGTACTTAAAATTTCTACATAGGTATTTGTCATTAAAATTGCAATTGGCTAGGAATGTAACAATTATAAAAATAAATGGTTTAGAACCCTGACTTCTTATTTAAAAGTTTACATTTGAACAAAAGGGAGCTCATTATTCCATTGTCACCAAACAATACTTAATGGTGTTGTTTACCTGTTTATTGCTCGAGGCGATTAGACATGCCCAATATTTTAGGTAGGTATAATATAAAATGTTAGAAGAGGACAACACTATAAGAGTATGTGATTTCTGAAATTAAGCGCTAATCACTTAACCGCAAAGCTACAGCGAAAATACTATAATTTAATTACAACCACTTTTGTTTAAAATATTTTTTGATCCGATAAGTATTTACTGAAATATAACAATCACGTGACAATAATTGTTGTAACAATATCTCCACCAATATCAATTATACAAAAAAAATTGAAGGAGAGAAGTTGTTTGAAATTTCATTGTCTATAGCATTTGTTTGAACCATTTTTTTGTAAAATACAATTTCATTTTCGCTTTGTGAGACTGTCTTAAGGAATTTACAAATCGTTTTAAGGAACTTGGGCCCTTAATACCTCGTTTTGCCCGAACGTACTCTGGTAGGTAGCGTTCGTATAACGGCTTAGCAGTTAGATTCATTTAACTATTGTTGGACGATAATAAAATGTTTACTTCGATTTTACAAATTACACATTCGTTCTTTGACGTTTATTAGTATCGGGGCCATGTGGAGTTCTTGTTTTTTTATTTATCATTTACTATTCAACTTCAAATCGAACTATTTAACAAACAACCGTACCATTAAAACTAATGTTAGATAAACACACGTCTGCCAATCATAATAGTAGGTTTCAACGTTTATAAAAACGGAATTTGTATTGTATCTACTTTTAATGTAAAGAGAAGAAAAAAATGACCCCAGGGGATGTCCTAAACGTTGGCAGTAACTTCACGAAATGATGACAGTTACTTCAAGGATTCGTTCAAAAATATGTAATCTTGCTTGAATACACAAGGTAGTTTATTTCATAAGTGAAATGCGTGTCTTACGACATCTCGTGTATAAAGAACACGTACAAATAGTATTAACTAGTAAATGCCAACAGTTAACTGTAACGACAGTGGATGTTTATGTGCATTATCGTTATCAAAAGCGATAACGTTAAATGCTTAACACTCGTGTCAATAATACAGTTAACTGTTAACATTTCTTAGTTTATTTCAAAATTGAATAAATTATAGTATAAGTCACAGATGCGGTAGCATTAGCAACGATGTTATTTTCAAATAGTCGAAAAATAATTGTTATCGTAATTTGTTGTGATAAACAGATAGAAGGAAAAGGAAAAAAAAAGGACGGAACTACAATCCCTTATAAAATCTGCAATTGAATTCCAGCATTAGATTAATTAGCTAGGTAAAAATATCTGCTCACATCCCCTTTTCTAATGTTGCACTAAATTTAATCAAAATCGTACAAATCTGCCATGACCGGCAACAGCTGCCTTGGCTCAGAATTGACGGAATTACGATTTAATGCAAAAATGTAGATAAAAGACCGCTTTCACTTTTGCAAAGACTGTTAAGAAGAATAATTTGAAAGTGGTATACTACAAGACATTACAAATTTCGAAAAGTAATCAATATTTTATAAACGTGAGCTACGCATCTATAAATGATGGTTACTCTTTTGAAAACTAACACGAAATTATTAAAACCGGTTGCAAACAAAAACAAAATGAATCTCTTAATTTAAATTCATACATAGAATACAAATTATCAATAGTGTTTAACAACGATATTTGTGATCGTTACAAATTATCATGCACTATCATTGTTCTTTACTAATTAATTTTTTCATCGTATTTATAGGTGTAAGAGTTACTTATTTGATCGCCTGGTTATTTCATTTTATTTTTAATTATTGTCGATGTTGTAACCTATAGCAGCAGAAGGACACGTATGGCTTGCTATCGACACACATGTTTAGGCATTTAAAGTTATCGCTCCTGATAACGATAATGCACTTTAAACGTTCACAGTCGTTACAGTTGTCTGTTGTCATTTCGTAGTTACCTAAATAATACAGAAAGATACAATATTACTATAATGACATAGTAACCTGAAAAATCTCGAGTTTTTCATTTATAATTAACAATAGTTATTTCGATTTGTTTTAGAAGTGTTGAAAGGGACAAGTGTGTAATAATACAAACAAAAAGCCCTTGTCACAAATTTAATACAATGTTTTTCCTACGACCTCACTAAATTAACCACAAATGTTGTATAAATTGTCAGAATGGCCATATTTATATACAATTAATGCAGCTTTTCACCTTTAAAAGTTTAAATTTTAAAATAGTCCAAAAATTCAAACTTGTGTAAAAACGCAACATAGTAAATAAGTAAAAGTCAAGTTTTACACAAACTCACTTAATTCCTTCAAAAGACCGGTATTTATAATTCAGAATTATTAATAACATTAAGCGTCCCAAAGCTCTTTCTAGTGCAACAGCAAACGAATATGAATTAGATCCAAGCAAGAAACAGAATGTGAAGTTACCAAATAATTTTTGATAATATAATCGTAATTACTTTCAAAATATATATTTATTTATTTTGTTTATATAATCAAATTTCATTTTATAATATATACTTTTGTTTTATGTGCATCTATGTTAAATCTACTCATAAAACGTGTGCTTATAGAACCCAATCCTAACTGGTAAACGGTTTGTGAAAATGCGATAAAGGCTTATGACAATAATAATAAATCGTTTATAAAATAAAATCAATCTAATCACCATTAAGTATCCCATTCTGTTCAGTTTAAATAGTAAAGTTGTTCGTGCCTTGTCAATTACGAGTATATTGCCCTATATTCTTAATTGAAAGTTTCAACAATGTAAGTACCTATATGATTTTACCTACAAAATTAACAATAACTAATTTAGTGTACAACGGTTATAAAGATTCAATTGAGAACTTTAGTAATTATTAGTAATGCTCTTGTCACTCTGTTGCCATAAGTTATTAATTTAGTTCACGTTTATTTTACAAATTAATTTACTAATATGAATTTAATCTGCACTGAAGTCTGGAGTATTGGTAAAGTTAGTACATATACGGGTGTATGTATTTTTGAAAGAAATAAATAATTATGCATTTTACTTATACGTTAAACAGGTTATTTAATTGATGATAACCGAAAATAAATCTTTAGAAAAGTAAAAAATTAAGTAATCTGTTAGTTTGAGGTTAATCAATTGGACTGAGATTCTTTATTAATTTTAATATTTTTCGTAGTTTTCTTCTCAATTAACTTTCAAATTTTTTCCTAGCCTATCATCTACCCATCCATGGTGATCCACTGGTTGAAATAATTTCTGGTTAAAGCACAATTTTTGTGGGTTCAAAACTTCGCCGTCGATTGAAACATTACCTTATAATTCAAACTGTACGCCACTTTGACAGTAAATTATTTTTACTCCACATCTTCTGAATATTTTAATATAAATTATAATAACGCAAAAAAATTTATGTCCGATGGCCGGCTGTCCGTCCCTATGTAAACAAGATATCAAGAAAACCACCAGTCCGATTTTTATTAAACTTTGTACATGAACCTTATTTATAATTCCGCAGATCTGATTAGATTTTGAGCATAATCTATGTAGTCAAAAGGGCCGTTAACCAACACAGATTTTCGAATTTTTGAAATATTTGGAAAAATAATCATTTTACACGTTTTTTTTCAAATAAAAGTTGTTTATAATTTAATTATACACAATTATCGTTTAACTGTTGTTTAAACTATTTTTTGATCCGATAAGTAATTACTGAGATACAACAATCACGTGTTACTAATTATAGTAATAATATCTCCACCAATATTAATTATCCAAATACAGGGTGTCCCAGGAATGAAAGGCCAAAACTTGGGAATGAGTAGTTGGTACTAAAATAATGTGAGTGGTTTATACAACTTTTTTTTCTCCGGCCCTTATTTTCAAAGTTATAGGGCTGTGAAGTTGGAAATTAAAAACACAATTTTATTTATAACTCTAAAACTATATTTTAGAATTTAATGAGATTTTGATGGATTGTCAATCTCATTGATGCATCTATTTTCGGGGTACCATTAATTTTACCGGGGTTCTAGAAAGTCTGGAACATAATTAGCTCACTGGTTAAACGGTCAAAACTTTTTCAGAGATAAAGCAACAGATTTAAAAATACTGTCAGTTTATTCCCCAACTATTTTCCTAAAAAAAAGGTGCTCTTGGTTGAATTCGATAAAGCAAGTAGTTTTTGAGAAATTTCAAATTTTCTTAGACTCATCAGAGCACGTACAATTTCCATTATTATCTATTAAATGAATTTTTACCAAGTAGGCCGCTGTCAATTATTTATTATAGTAGCCTGTCGATTTATTTGCACGCTGAAATACTTGTTATGGCAGAATACACTTTTCGAGAATATGCAGATATGCATTTAATGTATGGAAAAGCTTCGGGCAATTCTCGCAAAGCCAGAAGACTTTATTCTGAAAACTTCCATAATAGAGTGTTACCAGACAGAAAAACTTTTGAACGTGTTGACAGAAACTTACGAGAAAATGGTACGGTTTTACGAAAATTGCGATTATTCTTTTGAAAACTATTTTATTTTATTTTTAGGTAAATTTAAGCAGATAGCAGGTGGCGTGGGTCCCGCAAGAAATGTTCGTACAGCCGTTTTAGAGCAAGAAATCTTAAATGAAGTAGATAACAATCCTACATCTAGTATTAGAAAATTAGCGGCCCAACAAAATATTTCAAAGAACAGCGTCCACCGAATACTTCGAGAACAATTATTACATACGTACCATTTTCAAAAAGTACAGGGTTTAACTCCAGAAGATTATCCAGCACGCCTTCAATATGCGCGCTGGTTTTTAGAAAAACAGAGACAAGCTCCTGATTTTATTTCGTCAGTACTGTTTACTGATGAAGCCGGATTTACGAGAAATGGTACAATTAATTCCCATAACTTACATTTGTGGGCTGATGAAAATCCACATGGTATAATTCAGACAAAACATCAGCAAAGATTCATAGTCAATGTGTGGGCTGGAATTATTGGAAATCACTTAATTGGCCCATTTATCATTGATGGCCGTTTAAATGGACAATCGTATCTAGATTTTCTTCAGAATAATTTAAATTTACTGTTAGATGACATTTCTTTACAAACCAGACTTAATATGTGGTACATGCACGACGGCGCTCCACCTCACTTTAGTGTTATGGTACAAAATCACTTAAACACTGAGTACCCCGAAAATGGATTGGAAGAGGAGGTCCAATTGCATGGCCCCCACGTACTCCAGAATTAAATCCACTAGATTCATTCTTCTGGGGTTACCTCAAAAGTTTGGTATATGCAACACCCATACAAACAAGGAATGAATTATTGGATAGAATTCACTTCCATTGCGATAATATCAAAAACAATGCAGGAATGTTGTTTCAAGTACAACGAAATAATTTACGTAGACTCCAAAAATGTGTAGATGTAGCAGGTGCACATTTTGAACATTTGCTCTAAAGTTTTTTTTTAATTTCGTAATTCGTTATTAATGGCATTGATTATAATACTTTTAATGGTAATCCCGTAAAATTGTTCTTTTTATATCAATAACATTGAAAACATTTACTTTAAGTGTTTTCTGGTTTTAGTTCTTAATTCAGTAACTTTGTTATTTTTAATAATATTCCCTATACGTATGTGTTTTTTCTATTTGTAGAACTTGAAAAGATGTACTCTTGACACTTCTTTATCAAACGTTATTCTGCCATAACAAGTATTTCAGCGTGCAAATAAATCGTACAGGCTACTATAATAAATAATTGCCAGCGGCCTACTTGATAAAAATTCATTTAATAGATAATAGTGGAAATTGCACGTGCTCTGATGAGTCTAAGAAAATTTGAAATTTCTCAAAAACTACTTGTTTTATCGAATTCAACCAAGAGCACCTTTTTTTAGGAAAATAGTTGGGGAATAAACTGACAGTATTTTTAAGTCTGTTGCATTATCTCTGAAAAGTTTTGTCCGTTTAACCAGTGAGCTAATTATGTTCCAGACTTTCTAGAACCCCGGTAAAATTAATGGTACCCCGAAAATAGATGCATCAATGAGATTGGCAATCCATCAAAATTTCATTAAATTCTAAAATATAGTTTTAGAGTTATAAATAAAATTGTGTTTTTAATTTCCAACTTCACAGCCCTATAACTTTGAAAATAAGGGCCGGAGAAAAAAAGTTGTATAAACCACTGACATTATTTTAATGCCAACTACTCATTCCCAAGTTTTGGCCTTTCATTCTTGGGACACCCTGTATAAGTTGAGGGAGAAAAATTGTTGGAAATTCTATTGTCTTCTATAGCTTTTGTTTAAACCATTTTTTTCTAAAACGCAATTTCATTTTCGCTTTGTGAGATTGTCTTAAGGAACTTAGGTGCCCGATACCACGTTTTGTCCGACGCACAGTGGGGCCGATTCCCGAAAAGCTGGTCAAAAGTCGAAAACAAAGTTCATTCTGTTTGTGATGTGGTATATAAGTGTTTTTGTTGTCGCCTATTACGAATCTGAAGCTAAACTGAAAAAAACAAAATGGCGAATACAATATGGCCGACAAAATCTGTGAAATCGGCCGGATTCGTTTGAAACACCTTATTCGGAAGTTTTTAGGCTCACTGATTACGAAACTGAAGTCAAAATTATAAAAATAATAAATGGTGGATCAAATATGGAGGAGTGGCACCTAGTGGCAGCTGATTTTTAATAATTTTGTTACATAAGAGTATAAACTTTATTTTAAAACTTGTTTCGTTACGGAACACTGCGGAGCAATTAACTGTTTCTCTATTTTTCTAAAATGATTGCACATAGTTTTTCATTTTTTTCTACTTTAGACATTGTTTAGGTATTAATTTATATGTATCCGTACACTTTTTGACACATATGATAATAAACTACTTTCTTCAATCTGAAACCTCCATTTTGCAGAATTAAGAAAGTCTGGATTATACTTGCCAGATATACTTCACTAGACCTTATCAAATGTTCCATTGTACCCTTTCAACGTTCCTCTATCCACTTATGTACTATAAATCTTATAAAATGTAACTTCATTTTTTGACTTATGACCATCTTTTCGGGAATCGGCCCCACTGTGCGACGTAGGTAGCGTTCTTATAACGGCTTCGCAGTTAGATTCATTTAACTATTGCCAGACAATACTGAAATGTTTACTTCGATTTTACAAACTGCTTCGCGGTGCACATTTTCTTAATAAATGTTATATATTTATAAATAAAATGTCAGGAAAACTGTCGTACAGAGTTTTATAAAACTTTGCATATGATTTTTATACACAGGGTGTCACAATATATGTTTATGTATTACAGCCTGAGAGGGGTTATAGAGGGCAATAAAGTAAACAACTTTTTTTAGTAAAATTTTATGTTAGACAAATAGTTACGCCAAGATGGCGCTCCAAAGTCAAAAATTAAAAATTGTTAATGGCTTTTTGACAGTCCTAAAACAATTGAAAAATAATCAAATGTAAACGAAAATTTGGTTTTATCGGTTTCTAAATAAATAAAAAAGATGGTGGAGTTGATTTTTGAAAATTTAAAAAAAATGGCCACGGTCGATTCTTGTCGAAATAAAAAATGTCAACCAATTTTGATGAAAATTTGCAAAAGTGTACTTTAAAATATTATTAAATGTAACTGTCAAACAGATTTTTAATAATTTAAAAATAAAAATTTTGTACGACTTTAAAGTTAAAAAAATTAAAAATTAATGGTATTTCAATATTATGAAATTTTGCAAAAATGGTCTCTAAACTCCCTAAAACCAAATGAAATGTAAAAAAAATTATTTAATTTATAAGCTAAAACTTTAGCATCTAATTTAATACTTAAATAAACAACCTAAAATAATAAGAATTACAAAGGCGACCAAGATGTAATTATAATTTTTACAAATGGTTCCTTATTACGTAAATATTAATTTACCCGTGTTAAAAATAATTAATTTTAATATACCAAAAACACTCTACATTTCGCAATTCAATTTTACTAAGAGACTATTCGTACAAATTTTCATTGTATTCGAATAACATCAATTTTTTCAATTTTTCAATATGTCAACCAATTTTAACAAAAATTTGTAAACGTGCGTATGTACTCAAACCGTGTAACTGTCAAACCTATTTTTGATAACTTTAAAAATACAATTTTTATTCAAGGATAAAAACAAAAAATGTAGGCATGAATTAATTTATTGTAGATTAAATCGTTTTTCATTAGAGGGGTTCAGAAATAAAACAGTTATGAGAGACTTGAATTTTTACCTAGGTTTTCGGAAAGTTTGATTTCAGTTTACTTCATCAGACTTTCATCAAGTTATAAATCTTCTCAGTTAATAGTATAAAACATGTTACTTAGTCATAGTTACACGATCACAATTATTAAAAAATGTGGTAATAACAAAAGATAACATAATAGTTATTACTAGATTAAAAATTAATAACATCATTTGACTAATTTATAAATTAAAAATAAATATTGTAGTAAATAATAAGATTTACACTAATAACGAACGTATTTAAAATCTATTGCCGTTTGAAAACAATGAAATACAATGAATTTCGAAGTTGATTTCTTTTGTAAACTAAAATTTAACATTTTTATAATGATCGGATGTGTCATATTAATTAAAAATAATGGTTTTCAACTTAAAGTCTTCCAAGAATGTAGGCTCAAATGTAGGCTCCAACCCACGAATTTAATTATGTAAAAAAAAATTACCAGTTTACTATGTTTCACCATCATGTGTATTAGATTTTAGTTAAAAATTGTTTGATAATGGCCTAGAATCGGCTGAAACTAGTCACAAACAAAATGACTTTTTTTAGTTGTTAAGTATATTTTTCAATAAAAAAATTCACAATGGGCATACGACTTTAAATTGAAAACCATTACTTTTAATTTTTATAATGGTTAAAATAATACCTGACTGTTAAACAACTTGATACAAATTACAATTACTTCTTTGTAATTCCGGTCTAACAATTTTACGAAAATGAAGTCGGAAAAATTAAAAAATTAATACAAATAATAATAATAATAATATAAATGTTCTGAAGTAAAGTCTAATGTAATGTTACAAAAAATCACTATTACCCTGTACCGTGTGCTGACGATTAAAAATGAATTTATTTTGTAAAGCTAAACCAATACTTAAGTAGTCATAAGTGAAAATTGCAGCCACACCTTTGTTGAAAACCATTACTTTTAATTTTTATAATGGTTAAAATAATACGTGACTAATAAACAACCTGATACCCGTTTTGTATTAAATAGAGACGATTCTTATTATAACTCAATAAAAGTCTGATGAAGTAAACTGAAATAAAAACTTTCCCGAAACGTAGCTGAAAATTAAAGTCCATCATAAGTGTTTTATTTCTAAACTTTATCTCTAATGAAAATGGATTTTATCTGCAGTAAAAGTTAACCAATTCCCACATTTTTTATACTATTTATGGTTGAATTGAGATTTATAAAAATTGGTTTGACAGTTATGCTTGTGGTATTTTAGAGTAGATACACGTTTGGATTTTTTTGTTAAAATTGGCTGACAAATTAAGAAATTGAAATAATGTTATTCGACTGCAATGAAAATTTGCACGAATAGTCTCCAAGTCGAATTAAATTGTGAAATGTGGCGTTTTTTAAAACTAAAACTAAATATTTTTAACACGGGTAAAATTAATATTCACGCAATTAAAAAACTATTTGTGAAAATTACAATTACATACTGATTGCCTTCGCAATTCCTATTATTTTAAGTTGTTTATTTAGGTATTAAATTAGTCATGATAAAGTTTTAGCTTATAAATTAAATAAATTTTAATTTTGACATTTCATTTGGTTTTAGGGGAGTTTAGAGGTCATTTTTGCAAAATTTCATCATATTTGAACGCCATTAATTTTAAATTTTTTTACTTTAAAGTCGTACAAAATTTTTATTTTTAATTTTATTAAAAATTTGTTCGACAGTTACATTTAATAATATTTTAAAGTACACTTTTGTAAATTTTCATCAAAATTGGTTGACATTTTTATTTCGACAAGAATCGACCGTGGCTATTTTTTTAATATTTTCAAAAATCAACTGCACAATCTTTTTTTATTTATTTAGAAACCGATACAACCAAATTTTCGTTTAAATCAAATTATTACATCAAGTACTTGAAAATTGAATCCGCCATTTTGAATTTTTCTAGATCAAAATTTTTGTCAAATTTGAATTGGACATAGTCAAAAAGTATTTATACTATTGGTTATTTTTCACTTGTTTTAGGACTGTCAAAAAAACCATTAAAAATATTTAATTTTTGACTTTGGGGCGCCATCTTGGCGTAACTATTTGTCTAACATAAAAATTTTACCAAAAGAGTTGTTTATTTTAATGCCCTCTATAACCCCTCTCAGGCTGTAATACATGTGACACCCGTATAATAGTGCAGATCTGATTAGATTTTGAGCATAATTTTCTAAATCTTAGAATATTTACAAAAATATTTATTTTACACATTTTTTCATGTTACAACATATTCATACTTTCCATTTCCACGTTTATTAGTATCGGTTCGATGTGGAGTTCTGCGGTAAACGCTTGTTTATAATAACTGCATCGTAATCGCTGGTTTAACAATATATTCAGTTAGAAATTTGGATAATGATAACATGAACCAATTTATTTTTTTATTTAAAAACAAGGAATCGTACAATTGTTATTGTATAAAAATTGTAAATCGGAATGTTTAATTTCATTAATATTATTAATACTAGCAGAAAATACCTCATCAATTGCCCTTTCAAATACATTCCTTCTGGAGCCACCGATGTAATAGTATAATTTCCATTTATTGCCTCAATAGTGCATCTTGGCACACAGTTTATTCGTGGTGAACTCTTCAAGATTCATCCACATTCATTCCACTATTTGCCATTATTGTTGCAGACGCCCGCCGAAAAACGCGTGGCTTGTGTATTTTTTAACTGAAAGGTTTAGATTGGTCGTAACAAGAAACGGACATTGACCAAAAGTATTCACTCAACAACCTTCCTGATACATTAGCCTTTGTTGTATTTTAAGAACACTCCATCCAAGAGCGTCTACTCTGGTTGCAATGAAAGTTATTTAATAATAATAATAATAGTCTTTATTTCTTGTAATATACGTATTAAAGGGACATATTACAGAAAATCTCAAGGAGAGGTTCAGCTATCTATACTAATAGAAACGCATTCTGTGGAAGAAATGAACTGCTTTATGTTTCAGTTCTTTTGAAGATAATATTTCTGAATTAGGGTTGACAATATCATATATACAGTGACCGGCAAAGAGTTTGCAACAAATGGGAAACGTTTTTGTAATTGAGATATCCGAACATTTCTTTTGGCAAATGAATTCAGCATATCGAATGATAAAAAAACACTTTCCAAAATGTCATGTGACCACTGTCATGGCGGTGAATTTAAAAATATCCCTTAAATATGTAAAAGTGAGGTTAGATGACAAGATATTGAAAATACCTAAGAAAAAGTTGTTCAGAATTAGATTATACGTCTATGTACAAACGACTTTTCAAAAATATCAGTTTTCCGTCATTTTTCCGCAAATATTGAGAAAACAAAATCTTTTGCGTTTGATTTGCATAAAACACAATAAAACCAACAAATAAACCTCACAATCCAGTAATTTTTATTTATTAGTCTACGAATGGACGGTAAAGAACAAAAATTTAATAATATATAATAATATTTAACAGGTGACGGTTTAGATATAAATTTTTTAGTGCAAAATATGCTTTTCTAACGCAATTGTTAACATGTAGTGTAAATTTTAAATTAGTGTAAGGCTTTTTGTATTCTTGCTAAATTTAATGATTTTGCTATCTTGTGGAACTTTAAGATTTTGTGCAATAAAATTAATGCGTGCTTTTTTAGGTCCAAATAGAAGCAGTTTGGTTTTAGTGGGTTTATAGATAATGAATGGTCCACTGCATTTTTGTGTAAGGAGGACAGGTCAGTATTGAAATTTCTACATGCGGCAGCTGAATTTTCAAGATGAAATGATATGTATATTTGGGTGTCGTCCGCGTACAGATGATATTTCGAATATATAAGTGAGTGATATAGACGGCGTGTATAAATGTTGTATAGAATTGGACTTAATATTGAGCCTTGAGGAACTCCTGATGTTAACGGGCGGGGACTTGAGACAGTATTACATATTTTAACTGATTGAAGACGACCGTCTAAAAATGATTGGAAAAAATTACATGCGATTTCATCTAGGGCAATAAATTGTAATATTTTTATTAATAACGAATGATTAATTTTCTCGAAAGCTTTAAAAAAATCGATCAAGGCTAAGATAGTTAGTTGTTGTCTGTCGGTCTGACAATACCGTCTGTGATGCAGTTTAAGGCTGTTTCACAACTAAATCCTTTTCTAAAACCTGATTGATGTGGTGGTAATATATTGTGTATTGTTACATATTTTTAGAAACAGCTGGTAGAATACTAATTGGCCTTAACATGCTATATTCTGTGGCATCATTAGTTTTAGGAATCGGTATTACCAATGCGTGTTTCCATGCTGACAGAAATTCTCTTTCTAAAAGACAAGAGTTAATAATATTAGTTATGTACAGTATCCGCCAAAATAAACAGTACCGAAAATAAAAATAAATATGAACGAAAATAATGCTCTACCAAAAACAATTTTTCTTCCGTTGTTAGAACCATTTTTAAAACCAATTTAACTGCAGCGTACTATTAATATATCAACTAATGACAATTAAGTCAAATATGACAAATCCATATTACATAAACAACTCTACAGCACTTTCTGTTTCGGTACTGTTTATTTTGGCGGATACCGTATGATAAAAGGTACGGACAGCAAAGTATAATGAATTCGACATTCAAACCATCAATTCCTACGCTCTTAGTTTTAATGAGGGCTAAAATTTTTGCTACTTCATCAGTGTTGACCAATTAAAAAGAAAATATATTGTCATTTAATCTATTAGTATACAAATTTGAAGTGAAAGCGTCACTTTTATGGTAACTGTAATTATTTTGTGAGAAGTAAGCGTTCAAGTTTTCAACATTAATTACTGAATCAGATAAAGAGTATTCCTCGATGAACTCCTCTATGGTTATTAGTAATGGTTAGTTTCCACGCAGTGGACCTTCTTGTAGGAGAATGTAATGGGGTTGAAATGAAACTAGTATTTCATTATTGCCGACGTTTCGACCAGTGAAGGCTGGTCTTTCTCAAGGCTCTTTAATTGAAAAAGAAAACAAGAATTTGTAGTTAGTTGGTTCACATTCGGTAAAAAGATTAAGGTAATATTATAAACAAAATTATCACAGATAATTATCGCAACGTTAATTAATATATTACTAGGTTAACATTTGGTGTCTCATCTGAAAAATAGTTTACAAAAGCAGCAACCCAGATTGATATCACTGGACCGGTTATAAAACAATAGCACCGTAATAAATATGGAATCATATAGGTAACAAAAATTATAAAACTTAAACTAGTATCACTGTTTGTCATTAATTAAAATATAAATATAAAATTGTAAAAACTCGGGACCAAACATATACTATGACGAACAACGTAAATGGTGTAGAATTTAGTTTTACATTCTAAATTCTAAATTATCAGCAACCTTTAACCTGATCATGGTGACGTATGTTATCTGTAAAAGCATTCATTGTAAAACTAAATTTAACTTTAACAAGTTATAACTTTACAAATAATAGTTTATTGAGAAAAAGCGATCCGTAGCGAACTATGAGATAAAAAGTTGCAAAATAACAAACAAATTATAGTAATACGTGAATGTTGCAAGTAAAAATATTATCACTAAAGAAAATTAACTTGGTGATTATAATTTTCATTTCTAAAGTGTTTAAATAGACAACCCAAACAACAAAGATTTGTGCAAAAGGTTGCATCATTTCAAAATCAAAATACCTATTGTTGAATCTATGTGTTTATCATGCAAACAGTCTCTACAAATAGAGAAAGAAATTAAATGCGACAAATGCATGGAATCAATACATGCCACTTGTGGCGGTGTCTCTAGACAAGAAGTGCTTTTGTTGAAGTCATCAACTAGAAAAATTGCTTTCCACTGCGATAACTGTTCTGCAGCTCAAATCAACCATACTAATTTATTAGCATTAATTGCAGAATTAACAAAGCAAGTGGAGTTACTCCGCGAAGAAAACAAAACATTACAATCTGAAAAAAATACTACTGTCTCAGATATCACATCAGAGGTAAATGAACGGCGCAACATCATATTTTATGGTATTCCTGAAGCTACTATTGGTTCTGGACCAGAACGAGCCGCTGCTGATTTGAACCAGCTTTCATTGGCTCTCAACAATTTCGTAAATGTACCTGCTCTTAGTAATCATCAAACATATAGACTTGGAAAGTCTAATGGAATAGATTCACGTTATAGACCATTAAAATTAGTACTGGGATCATATTTTGAGGCTATTGAACTTTTCAAAAACCTGAGAAGTTCAAAGAATTTTAAGTACACATTTTCCAATGATAAGACTCCTATGAAGAGACGAACTTGCCAAGTTGAGGATAATTCTGCAAAAACGAACAGCTGATGGTGAAACCAACCTAACTATGAAGTACATTCGAGGTTCTCCTAAAATAATTGAAACCAATCGAAAAAACTAAATCCACGCTGAAAAACCCTCTATTTAGAATTAAGATTTTATTATCAAAATATTAGAGGATTGAGAACAAAACTAGATGCACTAAGAATTAACACGGCTGTTGAAAATTATGATGTTTTCATTTTTACTGAAACCAATTTAGCTGCAGATGTTGCTGACAGTGAACTGTACTTTCCAAATCACTTGCTTTACAGACTGGATAGAAGTAAATTCACTAGTAGTAAACAATCAGGAGGAGGAACTCTTATGGCAGTAAGTAGGTCATTTTTTTTGGAAAAGATAAAGTGCTCTGTAGAATCCGTGGAACATCTATTTGTATCTATAAGATTACAGAAAAGAAATATACTAGTTTCTTCAGCTTACATACCACCTAAATCTGATCAGTCAGTTTACTCAAGGCACACTGAAGCAATTGACAGAATTATACAGTCCAATAACTTTAAAAATATTTTCATAGTAGGTGATTATAATCTTCCAGGATTATATACTCAAGGAATGATGACCGATGCATCAGATATACTGATTGCTTCGATGGATTTCCACCAACTATACCAACTAAATCAAGTGAGAAATAACCGAGATGACATACTAGACCTGATTTTTTCTTCCCAGCCTGATCTGCAAGTTTCACAAATTAATTGCAATTTTGCCATTAGATAGATACCATCCAGCTTTATCTTTCTCGATAGATCTGGTAACTATTAACCTTCTAGACTGTATTGAGTGCACTATTCTTGTTTACAAAAAATGTGATATCACTAAACTTTTGCTTGCCCTACAATGTATTGCCTGGAATACAATTCTTCCTTCTTCATCAGTTGATACTTCATTTGCAACATTTTTTCAAGTGTTCACAGACAATGTCAAGAAATTTACTCCTACTAAAAAGTTTAGCAAGTCACATTTTCCTATTTGGTTTAGTTCTGAACTGAAAACAGCGACAATTAATAAAAAAGTCTTCCATGGTCTTTATAAACAAACTCTTTCGACAGAACCATACCAGACATTTTATATGCTTAGAAGACGATGCAAAGAGATGTCAAATCGATGTTTCAACGAGTACATTAGCAGGATAGAAAATTCAGTACAAAATATACATAATAAATTTTAGAGTTTTGTGAGAACAACAACTAAAAATGACGCTTTACCGTCAGAACTACATTTTAATAGCACGCGGTCTACAGAGCACACTACTATTGCAAACCTTTTTGCACAACACTTTTCATCTGTTTTCAAACTGAGCAACTCACCAGTTCCACATTATTCCTATCCAGAAAGCAGTATCAATCTAGGATCTCTAACACTTACTAAATCAGAAGTACTTAAACAAAGGACCTGGCCCGGATGGTATTCCGCTTTCTATTCTCAAAAGTTGTACAAACTAGCTAGTGGAGCCTCTCTACATAATGTTCAATCAGTCTCTAAACCAAGGAAAATTCCCCTAATTATTAAAATTTTCTCATGTGGTACCAGTATTCAAATCAGGTGACAAGAGTGATGTTAAAAATTATAGACGTATAACAATTCAGAATGTTTTTGCAAAGTTGTTGATAATACTAAACAAATTGTATCCACTATTCAGCAACTTGGTATTTAGTAACCAACATGGTTTTTTAAGGGGAAGGTCAGTAACTACAAATCTGTTAGTTCTGCAAGATTTTGTACATAAGGCGTTTGATCAATATAAACAGGTTGATGTGATTTATACAGACTTTAGTAAAGCTTTTGACTTAGTTAGCCATTCTCATCTTTGTGCTAAACTTCAATCTTATGGAATCCACAGCTTCCTATTAAATGGTTTCAATCTTACTTATGTGGTCAAACACAAAGTGTAAAAATAAAATCTATATTGTCTGCGCCATATGACGTCTTATCAGGAGTTCCACAAGGCTCACATTTAGGCCCTTTCCTTTTATATTGTTCATTAATGATATATTTTATTACATTAATACTTTGTATTATTTGTTATTTGTCGATGATCTCAAAATTTATTTGAAAGTCTCAAAATTACTGATTGTACTTATTTACCAAAATCTCTTAATGGATTGTATAGATGGTGTTGTGATAACGAAATGTTCCTAAATATCACAAAATGTCAAGTGGTAACATTATCTAGATGTAATAAACCTATTGTCTACGATTATAAGATTAATGATATTGTATTAACTAGGGTGGATACTATTAAAGATTTGAGTGTAATTTTAGACTGCAAATTATTTTTCACTAATCACATTGATAATATTGTAAGCCGTTCTTATAGATTATTAGGATACATTGTTAGAAATACAAAAAAGTTTAAAAACATTAATACTTTAAGAGTTTTATTTTTGTCACTAGTGCGGCCAATTTTGGAATATTGTTCTGTAGTCTGGTCACCATATTTCACTACTTATATTGAAAAATTGGAAAAAAATACACCCGAAATTTATTAGACATGTAGCAATTAGGTTAGGATATAATTATTATGACAATGTTCCTTACGAGTTACTATATAAACATGTTAACATTCCATTATTAGATGATAGACGTAAGTACCTCGACTTGACTCTCCTTCTTAAACTTATCCAAAATCACATAGTAGTTCCTGAACTCCTCTCACTTATAAACTTCCATGTTCCCGCAAGACAAACCCGTTCTAGTAATATGTTCTCTAACTCGCCCTATCGAACAAATTACCTAGCAAATGCTCCCTTATACCGTACACAAAAGCATTTTGATTCGCTTCCATTTTATTTTGATCCCTTCATACATTCATACTCACTCTTCAAGACCGTCTATTTTAGGTCTCTTTCAATGACCTAAAATTTTAAATTAACTACTAAATTATTAAAATAGAATTTTAGTAATATTAATATTATGCAATGTTGTACTGGGTTTTCCTGTGAATATATATATATAAATAAATAAATAATGATAGAGTGTTTTCTAACTCATTTAAGAAAAAGACTTTATCATAAATTTCCGATCGATAGCACACTCCTAAAGTAATGTTTTGTTTGTTAATGTTAGTAGTAAGCTATAGTTGCTCAATTACATCATTTGTCTTAATCAGTTTTGATTTGAAACAGCATTTTATGTAAATAACAACTCTCCCTCTTCTTCCATTCTTGTCTTTACGAAACAAAGTATAACCAGCAATATTAATATTTTCAGAGTTGATAGTATTATTTAAGTTTCGGTGATACAAAAAACGTCAATATCATATTTTTACTAAGTTTCCTTAACTTCAAGATAATGCGGGTATAACGACTTTACATTTAGTTTGAGACGATTTTAAAGAAACATTCATCGATTTGTACCGTATAGAAAAGTAATACCTAAACTATACAATTGGTTTCTAATCTAACAGATTAGAACTAACAAAAAGATTTTCTAAATAAATTTAAATGTAAATGTGAAATTAAACGAATATCCAAGTTACGCACATAAAGGTACGTTCACGCGACACTGATGCGTTATATAGAAAGGCTATTTAAATTAGGAAAATATTCATAGTCATTAAATGTTTTAATTTTATGCACTACATTATTTATTGTAAGGAAAATGTTTCCATTGTTTGACCAGCAGTTTCTATGAGTTACTTTTTGGCGATTTTATTAAGCAATTGCACTCTTTTCCATGTCAAATCCTCCTTAATCACAATTCTGCTTCCTTTAAGTTTATGTCTGTTACTCCATACAGCTTTTTTCACATATTGAGTTGCAAATCGTACATTTCTTAAAAATTTGAACGCATAGGATCTCAGAATTATATATAAATAAATATATATATATATTCAATAACCCTTTATTTACCGTTAGGTGTTAAGGTATTACATACATTACAATTACTTCAACTTAAATTAAAATTAAATATAATTTCTTTAACACATTCATTCAATTTAAAAATTTAACTTTCTATATAATCGTTTTTTTTTGACTCATCACGTGTTGTATACTATCTTGACCCAATCTTTTTGTTCTTTGCCACTTTTTTCCTTCGTTCCATGTCATTCCTTGTTCTTTCAGGTACTCTTCCACTTCCTTATCCCATAATTTTTGGTCTACCTCTACTTCTCTTCTGTATAGTTCTCGGCTCCCATATTTTTCTTGTAGTTCTATTCTCGTTCAATCTTACTATATGTCCAAACCATCTTAGTTGTTGCCTTTTTATGCAATTCCTTACTGATTCCACTCCTAGTTCCTCTCTTATTGTGTTGTTTCTAATTTTGTCTATTTTTGTGATTCCCATAACTCCGCGCAAATACTTCATTTCTACTGCTTGCAGTTTGTTTTCTAATTGTTTTGTTAAAATCCAACTTTCACTGCCATATAGTAATATTGGTCTATAAATGGTTTTAAATACTACCATTTTAGTTCTCCTTGTAATTTCTTTTTTCTTTATAAGCGGGTTTCGTAGTACATGGTATATTTTAGTTGTTTTTTCTATTCTTTCGTTTATCTCTGCGTTATTATTCCCAGTTTTTGTATTTTAACCCCCAGATAATTAAATGTTCTTACTTGTTGGATGTTCTTCTTATTGTTATATCCATGTCTTCTTTTCCGATAACCATTACTTTGGTTTTTCTACATTTATTTTCAAATTCTTGCTGCGTAATGCATTATTCCATACTTCCATATTGTGTTGCAGGTCTTTTTGGCTTTTGGCATAAATTACGATGTCATCTGCAAATACACTTTCTGTTATTGACACTACTTCCATGTTTCTATATCCTATTTGAACTTTCTTTACTTTTGGTTTTACGTCTTTCAATATGTCATCCATCACAATGTTGAATAACCACTAATATGTTTAATAAATTTTTCTATTGTTGACCTAGGTTAATAATGGACAAATTCAAATTTTTGAGAATCCAAGAATAGTTGTTTAACAAAAACGAGTGAAACATAATTTTGTATATCCAGGGGATTATCTTTAACGTATTTGGTGTTAAAAATTACCTAACACGATAAAATTATTTGAATATAAAAATGCCATTAATTTAAAATTCGCGCCCCATCCCATAACCGCAAATACATAACCTGAAATTATTAGAATCAGTTGTTTCAGGTTTTCCAAAGGAGATTTAACCAGGCGAGTTAAGTTACATGAACAATTTTAAGTAAATTACAAAAGTGTCAATTTCTGAAACCTAATATTCAAATGATGCAAGGTATATTGGCGAAGCAATAAATAAAATTTTTATATGTTTTATACAAGTGTTTTCAGAATCGATGTAAATAAAGCTCGTTAACATCTCCAGCTATACCAAAACTACTCAAGCTTGCAGATCAAATACTCCTAGGTAAAGAAAATTACGGAGGAACATTCTTAAATTGCAACGAGAAAAGAAAACACTTCAATTGAAGCTAACATCACCTAACGATTTCTTCCTAAAAGCAGAGCACAAATTACGAAGACCCAAATGGACTTAAAAAATAAACCACTAAGAAGCAGGAGATATGCAGAGGAATACAAACAATTTTCACTAAAATTATATTTTACGAGCCCCAAAATGTTAATTTTAAAGTAGCAAATATACGATAGCAAATACGATATGCAAATGTGACAAATTGAAGTCGATAGTATTAAACTGCATAGAAAAGCTACAACAATAGATGTATCACCGGAAAATGTATCTCGTAAACGATAAGAAAATCTATTATTTCTTCGATGTCCCCTATTTATTGAAGTCGGTGCAAAATAACTTGATTAAATACGATATAATCTTTAATAACATAAAAGCATCTTGGAAAGACATTAAAAATTTCTACATGTCAGACAAATCCAAACCGCTGCGATTGGCTCCTAAATCAACTAATTTACATATTACTCCGAATAATTTTCAGAAAATGAGGGTGAAATATGTCACAGAAGTGTTTAGTGAATCAGTTGCACTTGATTTTTACAAGAAAAATGTTTATTTTTAATTTTTGCCTTACATTTGGCTAGTAGTGGAAAAAATAGTATATACATCATGGTTGTGAAGTCCATTATTGCCTTAGTACCAGTTTATTTCGCGAGGGGCGGTAGGTAATAATGACAGACTTCACAACTTTGGTGTATAATATACTATTAATGTGTTCTTAATGATATAATTAGGGGAGAAATATGGTATGTAATTATAACGACAGCCTAACTAATGATTATTGTCATATCATATCGGTATATCATAAGGTGTACTTACGCTGCAGTATTGAGTTTCATTGGAATGGCATCGAGTTCTGAATTTATTTCAAGGAAACACGTGAAGAGGTCTGCGCTTTCTGCCAACGAAAAAACTATTGTGCTCAATGTGTACAATTATTTGAAATACCATAATCCGTTGAAAACAGTTCAAGAGACAGTTGATATGTGTTCACATATGACTGGCATTGGAAAACAACAATATTCAAACTTTTGCCTGAAGACAAAGTTTCTGTGCGTGAAGACAAAGTTTCTGTGTGTGAGCCTAGTTTATCTCATGGTAGAAAAAAACTGAAATACCCGAATATGTGAAAAGTACAATTAGAAGAATAGTGCATTCGTTTTATTTTAAAAAGAAATACCCACATTAAATAAAATTGTGTCAGTTGTGAAAGAGGAAGAGGGTATACCCAATTTAAGTAGAACAATGTTGTGGCAAGTTTTGCACGAATTGAATTTTTCATGGGAAAAAATGAATAGGAAATCAGCTCTCATTGGTAAGGAAGAAATTGTATGTTGGAGAAGAAATTACCTACGAAATATCTCTAAATTACGTTCTGAAGGCAAGAAAATTTATTATTTAGACGAAACGTGGGTAAATCACGAGAATATGAATGGGGATGTTTTGAGGAATATTTTGAACAAATGTTAGATTTAATACCAAAGGGTTCCTAATTGTTATGGACAATGCTACGATTACAGACAAATCGAACGTTTACCTACAACTTCCAGGAAAAAACACGTTATAATGGAATGGCTTTCCTCAAAAAATATTGCTTTCGAAAATGATATGATAAAAAGGGAACTACTAAGTCTAGAACAAGGTGTTAGGATAAAGTTTAAAATATATGCAGTTGACGAAATGGCAGCAAAACGTGATATTTTTGTTCTACGCTTACCGCCATACCATTGTGAATTAAAACCTATAGAATTAATATGGGCGCAGGTGAAGTGCAGTAGCGAGAAATAATACCACGTTTGAATTAAGTGACGTTCGACAACTTTTAATGACTTCTTCAAGTGAAGTGACTGCGGAAAAATGGAAAAAGTGTATAGAACACGTAATGAAAGAGGAACAAAAATGTGGGAACTTGACAATTTGATAGAAGTTACTATAGAGCCTATTGTAATTTCAATACGGTCAAATAATACTTCTTCCGAAGAAACAGATGAATTTTCAGAATAACTGTATTTTAAAATTATATATTTATTATTTTTCCTATAAATTTAGTTTGTTCTTGCTATATTTTATTATACCTTAAATTTTCAAACTCTATAAAATGGTTTCTAACAAACGATGTGTTTTATAATTACAATGATATGTTTAAAATTACTTTCAATAAAACACAATAAAAACGCAATCGTAATTTTTTTTGTCAGCAAAACTCATGTACACGCCTATGATCTTTAGTTTAGACCTCAAGAACAGGTACGTCCCATTGTTAACGGACTAGGAGCTATTCATAGATAACTTACGTTGTAACACTATAGTATGGAAGCGGTATATCCTAAAACTAGTTTTAAAATATTTTATGTATTTCATACAAAATCGTGTACCGCTTATATGTAAAATAAATGAACTATTTTAGTTTATTACTTTGCTTCGTTTCTGGACAGACTTTAATAGCTCCATCGTACGAAACAATTCTTCCGCATACCATTTTTTCTTGGGCAAATAAATTTGTCGTACGAATGCATTTTCTTTATACGAATGCTTTGCTTCGTTGAGTCATACGTGGCACCGATCTTCACGAGAATTCCTTTAATTAAGGAATACCATCTGACGGACCATAAGCATACCATATGCGTAGTGGTGTTTTTAATCGTTACAATCCTACCATATTTCGGTATCTGCGGTGGGATTTTATCCAGATGTTTCGAAGTAAGATACTGTGATGTTTGGGCATCAATTTATTATTATTTTTGTTTTTCGATTGGCAGACAGATTTTACTTTATTAGGATCTAGACAAGAACGGCGCACTACCGTAATTTTAAATGTTAGGTACCCTGGCTAACATTTAAAATTTCGGTACAACGCCGTTCTGGGTAACTAGCCAGTGTAATCTGCCTGTTCAACCCTTATTATTAATTTATCCACCAACAACTTTAACTTTTATTTCACATCTTGTTATACACCATTTAAAACCCTTTTAATGTCAAATGTACCAGGTTGAGTATTGAAAAAAATATGAGCCAAAAAAAAAAATATCTGCGCAGTACTTCGAACACATTTACTGGCACCATTTATCTGGACTCAATCTTTCAACTTTTGATAAGTCGCATGGGCTAGATTGACCCCATACTTCATAAAAAAATATATGCAAAAACATTGTTTGCGGACCTATACAGAAACTATCTGTAATTTATGTTCACCAAAAATCTAACTTAAACCATCAATATTTTCAATCATTAGTGAAAGTTATTCACTTTTAAGTTATGCTAGCCTAATTCTGTTACTTAAAGTACGCGCCTAATCATGGGCTTAGAAACAATTCTGTCTTAAACATGTAATACCCAGAACATTTAAAAACCAAATGTAAATACTAGAAATATTGTTATCAAACTACGAAAATAACGAAAATAATGTCCGCACTTATTTTGTTTTGGTCACCTTTTTGATAATAACTGAAAAATTCATATCATTCACTTAAAAATATACTGTTCGACTAAATTATTTTTAACATTAAAAACTCTTGCGTATGTTTCGTAACTCTTCAAATAAAGTCGTAACAGACTATAATCCTACAACTTTTAACAACCTTTCACTCTTTTTCTCCGCTAACTCTTTCTCTAGTTTTCTTCTTAGCATCTCTGCATTTATTACATTTACCCTCTAATCATCTTTTATAAATTTCCGTCTACTCCTCTGGAAATGTTCTTTCGTTTTCAAATTTCTCTGTCATTATTCTCATTGTATGTTTCTATTGTTCTGCTTGTCCCCTTTCAGTAACTTAATTTAATTTAAATTGTACCAATCAAATGAAATTTGGGACACTCTGTACACTGCGTGGTATGTTGCACATATTGTAGAGAATTGATAATTAACAAAGTTTAAAGGAGGGTTTGTAAACATTCATAATTTAACGAATGAAGCTGTATTATGGCTTATTAATTTCAACGATATCTGAACTTAAGCAATATTTTGTATTCTATCTGTTTTTGCATATTTTTTTGCTATTTTTTTATCGTACTATTTTTTTCCGTCATTGTCGTGACTGGCGCTTGAACCGGTTCATTATATGTCGTATACAATGGCTGTGCTGTTATATATGTATAATGTTCTTATTTACCTTCTATAATGTTTGCGGTCGTAGCTCTGCAGTTAAGTGCGTTAGCTGTTAAGCAGGCACCTCGGGTTCAATTCCCGGTGCAAACATCGAATTTTTCGGCCGTACTCTATCGCAAGGCAATGGCAAACCAGTGAGAGTATACTTGCTTAAGCCCTTATTACATTATCCGATTTCTCTTACGAGTCTATCGACTGAGAAGTCTTGAAAGGTGTAACTCCTAGATAGATTCGTAAGGCTAATATGATTTTGTTTACATTATAATAGCTCAATAGGAATAATGCGCATGCGCGGCTAGCTTGAATACTTCAGTTTCGAAGGTTCAGTCAAGTTGATATTGAGGTTAGATCAATAGTTGTTGATCTACAGTGTTGTAAACAAAATATTGTTAACATGAATTTTGAGGACATATTATTAAATCGGCCGTTAGCTGTCTCATAATAACTACGCACGCGCTAAAGCAAAATCGTATTAAAACTCGTAAGTAAAAATAGAAGCTGTTCTAAACGCGCAAGATCTCGTAAGAGTACTCGGAACCAATAGATCAAAAGAGAAAACTTACAATGTAAACATTTTCATACTGATCTAAACAAAGCTCGTAAGAGTCGTCGTACGACAACTTGTATAATGTAATATCTGCTTTAGTAAACCTCTCAACTAATGACCAGTTGCACCAAACTTGGTTAAATTTAATCGTAGGTTAAATACAATGGTATCCAAGGATTAACCATAGCAACGATTGTTCTTAACCTACGATTAAAGTTAACCGAGTTTGGTGCAACTGGCTCTAAGCCGTTCGGAATCGGCGTTAAACTGTAGGTCCCATGTATATGTGTCTACTGTCACGCACAACACATTTACATGCGAGGGGTGCGCAACATCCGGTAACGGATATGCGACTTCAAGAAGAAGAAGAAGAATGTTTGCAAACTTATTCCATATTATTACACATGAATACTAGGTAGGTAAGTATCGGCATGTTTAGGTTTTAGGTAATAGTTTAAACTTTGAAGCAAATGCGTTACCAAGACGAACTAATCCACAATTGCACACGGTTTCGGCACAACACTATACAGGTTTATATTGATCTTCTGGGGCACAATACATAACACTTACATCACAATATAATAATGAAAGTGTACCATACGAATAAATAAATAATAGTATATTATTTTATAAGGAACAGCCGAAGCACAAAAAGCCACTTAAGCTTCGCATAAAATATACTATTTTGTTTTCAAATACAAAGAAAAAGAAACAAAGACAGCCAAATCAACCGTAAGAAATTTTTATACAGCAAATCCCGTTTGCTTTGTAACATTGGGCGAGTTGCTATGATACAAATATAATTATTTATATATGGCATTAATTTTCATTGTAAACAAGAACGTCAGGCACTTCCAAAAATTTGTAAATGTCGCTCAAATTTTTAGTTACGTTGACAGTACGACATGTAGTGACAACAAAGTCAAGCACAGTTTATCATGGAGTGTATCAAAAATTTATGAATTGGTATGAAGAGAAACATATTAGTAATTATTTGGAAAATTTCCTCTTGGATTTGGCAAATGTAAATGAAATGTTCTTTAATGTGGTCCCACTATTGCATGATATTAAGCATGGGATAGATATAAGCAAATATTTGAAATAAGAGCGTACCTCAAGAAGCAGAATGAAGGATATATACCTAAAAAATCCATGGTATTAACTAAGAAACAGTTTGACCAATTTTTGTCTGAAGCCTCTGATGAAATTTATTTGGGGAAAAAGGTAAATTCAGATTTGCAGTTTATGAAAAAATCTAAACCAATGTTATGTTCAGGTTGTGTTAATATTTGGAGTATTTGGAGCATGTCGATGCGACGAATTTGTAAAAATGAAGGTAGACGATATCCAAGATGTAGGAGCTTTGATTCATGTAACGATTCTTAAAACACAACGAATACAAATCGGTTTTTTACAATTTAAAAGGAATACAAGACTGGTGATTTTTTTTGAAATACCAGAATGGTAGGTACTACCGGGCACTGATGGGAATTTATATCACAGGAAGCGTGAGCAGCGAGATCGCAAGTTTCCTTAAATTACCAAGTTTGAAAGAATACACAGGTCATTGCTTGAGATGAACTTCAGCTACCCTTTTGGTGGATGGTGGCGCCGACATCATCTGCTTAAAGAGGCATGGTGGATGGAAGTCTAATAGTGTAGGATATATAATAGAGTCTCTCACCAACAAAAAAGGAAATAACTATGAAAATATTCTGCCCTTGGTCAGAACCTACCCCTAGTACGAGCAACATAGGAGTATGCAAGTGCATGCAAGCAAGTGACGAACTTTTGGTACAAACGAGAGTGTTTCCACAACAACGATCCGCGCTTATTGTGAAAAATCTTGTACTACAACTGGATGTAATTTCCAACATGCTTCTTTTTCTAATTGTACATTAATTTTCTAATAATAATTTTATTTATCCAAACTGATCACTTTGTGATATTAGACATGTCACATAAAAAAGGATGATATTAGATAAGTTTTATACAAAAAAATCACTAACAAGCATGTATATAAAATCTAAAACAAATAAATGTTTATACAATCATACAAAACAATAATGTTTAATTAACTAATTTCAAACTTGTAATGAAAAACTCGTGAACAGAATAGAATGCATTTTCTAAGAGGATATTCTTAATTTTTCTTGCAAACACGTTCTGACTTTTAATTCGTTTAATTTGTGAACTTAATGATTTTTACAGGGTGTCCCTAAAATGTGTGGACATCACTTAACCACAGATTTCTGGGCTCAAAATATTTAACCCAACTTACTTATATCCAAAAGTGCTTCGTTTAGCCAGTATTCTGATTCAAAGTTGAAAAGAAATTTTTTTATTTTGCTTATAACAAAAGAACGGTTTTGTCGATTTTGATGACATTTGGTATTGCACTCCTTACAGATGTAGGTCATCTTTTAAGGTAATATTAGTTATTATCAGTGGACCATTAGTGTACGAAACACGGGTAACCTGGCAAAACCACTCAAAAACTTTTTAATGTTAAAGCCAATAACTTTTCAAAAAATAGTTTCAGAAAGAGACATTCAATAGTAATCTTTTTTGTTATTTGTTAATTGATGAGATCTTTTAAGGTTTAGACACAAAAAAATAAAATCTGAGGGACCGCGCACTGCATTTCTTAAATAGATTTTATCTATCAGTCTGGTATTCTAAAAAATAAATGATAATAGCTATTGGTCATCAATTTTGAAGCGACTCAAATTACTGTTGGTGTTAGCTAGTGATCTTTAGCAGTGAATATTCTTCGTTATTTACGTAGTGATGGCTGTAAACTACACTTATGCTGAGCAAACGGATATGTTGATGTTTTAGGATATTGCGAAGGAAATTGTCGGAGAAGTGTTAGAGTGTACAACGAAAAATTTCCAAATCGTCACGTGTCAAACTTTTGCAAACATTGAAAGACGCTTTCGCAAAACAGGAAACTTTGCATCGATCACAGCTGATCGTGGACGTGCTCGTACAATTCGCACACCCAGGTTAGAAGAACAAATTCTGGAAATAGTAGAAGAAAATCCAGAAGTAAGTGCTCGATGCTTAGCATTGCAAGCAGGCGTTTCAAATAATGTTGCTTATAGAGTTCTTAAAGAACAATTGCTATATCCTTATCATGTACAAAACGTCCAGGAGCTTTTGCCAGCTGATACCATCGCGCGTCTTGAGTTTTGTAGGTTCATTCAAGAAAGAAGAGCTGAAGATGTCAATTTTAATAGCAAAATTCTCTTTACTGATGAGGCATGTTTCACGAGGAGGGGTATGACAAATTTGCACAACGAACATGTGTATGCAGATGAAAATCCACATGTCATCAAGCAACGCCACTTTCAACATGAGTTTCGAATTAATGTATGGGTAGGGATAATCGGCAGTTTCATCATAGGCCCTGTCATTTTACCAAATCGTTTAAATGGAGAGAATTATTTACACTTCCTTGTAAATACCTTACCCGATTTATTAGAACACTTGCCGTTAAATCTTAGACGCGACATGTGGTTTCTACATGATGGAGCACCACCACATTTTACATTGAACGTTAGGAATCATCTTCATGTACAGTTTCTAACAAATGGATAGGCAGAGGAGCTGATGCTCCTGCAAAATGGGCACCTCGTTCACCAGATTTAAATATTTGCGATTCTTTTGTGTGGGGAGCTCTAAAGAGTAAAGTGTATTCTCGTCCTATAAACACACAGGACGAACTTTGGGCCAGAGTACAGAACACTTCACAGTCCATTAAGAATGATGCAGAAATGTTACAACGAGTACAGTTCAATTTTTTGCGTCGAATCAACCTTTGCATCCAGGAAGGTGGTGGTCACATTGAGCATTTACTGTAGATCTAGTAAAGTACATACCTACTTGTCACTAATAAATATCATAACAAAATGCCTTATCGTCATTTATTTTTTAGAATACCAGACTGCTAGATAATATCTGTTTTAAGAAATGCAGTGCGCGGTCCCTCAGATTTTATTTTTTGTCTAAACCTTAAAAGATCTCATCAATTAACAAGTAACAAAAATATTACTATTGAATGTCTCTTTCTGAAACTATTTTTGAAAAGTTATTGGTCTTAACATTAAAAAGTTTTGAGTGGTTTTGCCGGGTTACCTGTGTTTCGTACACTAATGGTCCACTGATAATAACTAATATCACCTTAAAAGATGACCTACATCTGTAAGGAGTGCAATACCAAATGTCATCAAAATCGACAAAACCGTTCTTTTGTTATAAGCAAAATAAAAAATCATTTTATTTTGAGCGCAGGAATCTGTGGTTAAGTGCTCCCATATAGCGAATTAAATTGTAACTAAAATATCTAAATAATAATTTTTTTGACAAAATTAAATTATTGATTATATAATAGTAATACACGTCTTTATTTCACAAGGCGAAGTTCAGCTTGCTGCAATTTATCTGTCGGCTTAAGAACTTAAGCGCCGCCGACAGTGCCATGGCAATGAACTGACACTTAAGCATTATCAGGGCGTCTATGTAATGGCATATTTAACTGACGTTTAAAAAAATTAAAAATTGATGTTAGTGAAATTCACTTAGGTACATAATTGACTTTCTGACTATTTGTTACAAAAGGCCTAACTGCACACTTAAAAATGGCTAAAGAAATAATAAAACGAACTAAATTCAACAAAACATATGTATGTTATTTTATACGAGTTTAACTTATGTAGGCGAAATTGATTCATGATTTTAATTTTTTTAATTAATTTATTAAGAAAAGGGGAAATATTGGTGATTTTTTTAAGACAAATCTGTTGCGATAGAAGGTTCTGTGAATCATCCCTCGTTTTTTATTTATTAAAATATGTAAGATGAACTATTTACCTTCATTTTGTAATGTACTTACTTAAAATAACAAAGAATATTTAATATGATAACAGAAATTTAAAAATTGTAAAACACTAAATAAACACTCGTTCTAATTTAGTCTAACTTCTTTCAGAAAACAGTTTCTACAACGCAATATAAAAGCCACAAATATTTAACGGAAGTAATTTAATTTTGTGTTTCCTTTTCGTTGGTGATTTTACTATTCTTAGAGATTACCCCCGGGGGTTGAATTTTTCTTATACAACCGTATAATTTTCACCTTAAGTTTTTTTTTTAAGTTTAATATTTGAATATATACAGGGTGATTCGTTAACAATGGGAAATTCGGAAACTGCAGATACGACACGTAAAATGGTGGCATTAAGCGCAAACATATATTATCCGAAAGTTTATATTTTCGGAAATAGAGGTGTTAAAAGTCGTAATTTTAATTCCTTTTTTTTTGCTATTATTCTGAAAATATCTGGTTTAGAAACTTAAAATTTGATAACGTTATGTTTTTTTGAGATGACGAATAAGATACGTGTTGCAACTTTCACGTTGCTCATAAAGGGCGTTACTTATCACAAATTTTGCCGACATAATATATCACCCTGTATGTGCAACATCAAATTCAAAAACTGAAAGAGCAATCGTCTATACATAAATAATGTATTCTCGTTTCATATCGACATCTCGATCCGTTTTTCAGAAAAATGCATTTAACCAACATTATATAAACTTTCGGATGAGGAATGTTTGCTCCAATAGGCACCATTTGACGTGTAGTATCAAAAAGTATATAATTAGGGAAGAGAAGGAATGCTACTTAGGTAGAATTGCTTGTGTGTTTTCATAAAACTGTTTCTATTGTAAAAAGTAGTTTACTATTTTCTAATTATTAAAAGATTAGAAGTTAGATGTTGATTTTTTTTGGTTTTTTCTACGTAATTTTCGCCTTAGCCATTCTTCGCAATTCGGAAAAATTCAACAGATTCGTATTTTCGATCCCAAACAGAACCCAAAAGAATTTTTAGTAAATTCTTACTCGTTTCAAAAAGTAATGCTATTCTTATTTTGCACACATTTATACTTCTTATATAATTCCTAATAATTTGACACCTTGTTGAAACTGGTTGCCACTTAATTAATACATAATAATAATAATAATAATAATAATAATAATATGTTTATTTCAACAGGTATGTACACACCCAATTACAGAAAACAATATGAAATTTTTGTGAAAGAAAGTAAATTACAACTAAATATAAAAAAAAGAAAAATAATTAAATACATACAAGATTCATTCCAACTCGATATAAATTTAAAAAGAAAAAAGAATATACTGATGTGACTTTATACTTATTATGAACTTCCATACACGTACACAGTTATAAGTTTCTAAAATAAATCGAAAGCACACTTTCAATAAAACTGGTCGAGTTAACATGAATATCACACTCGTTACTTATTTTATTGTAGTGTTCGCATATTTTGCGATCGGAGCATTTTAAGCATATCAGTTCTGCTAAAATTACAATAAAAACAGGCTGACGTTCTACAATGAATACGTGGCACAAGAAAGTTAATTTTATTTAAGAGATACGAACAATCTATATTGTAATGGACCAGGCTGTGAAGGAATTTGACATAACATACACTTCGTCTTGATTCTAGTGTGGTCAACTCAAATTTTTGCAGTAGCTCGTTGTGATCAAAACCTTGGTAGGGATAAACTCCGTCAATTGTAAAACAAACAAATTTTAGGAATCGACGTTGAACTTTTTCCAGCATCTGTGTCTGACTTTTAGAGCGAGTCGCCCATATGAGTGAACCATATTCGAGTTGCGATCTTATAAGGGACTTATATAACAGAATTAACACTCTGGATTTAAAATCACTTTTACAATTACGATAGATAAGACCAAACATTTTATATGCTTTCGACACAGTATTTTGTGTATGTTCTCTAAAGTTAAAATATGTATCAAAAGTAACTCCTAGGTCTTTTACTGAATTTACACGAGACAAGCTAACTTCATTAATGGAATAATTAAACTGAACAGTGTTAACTTTTCGGGAATAGGTGATAACGTTGCATTTTGGAATATTAATGGTGAGTCGATTTCTGGCACACCATTTTGCCATTTTGTTAATATTATTTTGTAAAATTAAACAATCAATTGGTGAGTTAATTGCAGAGTAAAGTTTTATGTCATCGGCGTATAATAGAATGTTACATTGTACTGCAGAAGTTATGTCATTAATGTACATAAGAAAAGTAGTGGTCCTAAATTGGAGCCTTGAGGTACACCGAAGTTGAATGAAATGAATTTGAGACAAAATTACCATAACAAACGAATTGCTTTCTATATAATAAATACGACTTAAGCAGCATTAAGAGATTGTTAGAAAAACCCAATGAATCAAGCTTATGTAACAATAAATAATGATCTATTTTGTCAAATGCCTTTGTGAAATCTGTGTAAATAGTGTCTATTTGTCCCTTATTGTCGATAACTTCGGCTACAAATTGACTAAAGCATGCCAAATTAGTAATTGTTGAGCGTTTTTTCACGAAACCATGTTGTAAAGGAGATATTATATGTTTCACCTTAAAGTATAAATGTTTAACTAGCACCGATTCAAAATTTTTGAAAAATTGCAAAGAAGTGAAATAGGCCTGTAGTTGTTTATATTCTCTTTATCGCCGTTTTTAAATATCGGTACAATAAATGTTTGTTTCCATATGGTAGGAAAAGTAGAGGTCGAAACGATAAGAGAGAACAATTTATGAAGAGGTTTGACAAAAATATTCGCACAATCTCTTAGCAGAAAACTGGGGATATCGTCTATGCCCGAAGTGAAATTATTATTAGAGGATTTTAGGACTTCCAGAATATCTTTCTCGGAGAATTGATCAATTGCGATTATCTTAGCATTAGTGTTTGAAAGTCTTTGAAGCTCAGATGTACTACCGTTTGTTGATTCAATGTAAACACTAGAAAAAATAAACCAAATGCATTTACAATGTCTAAAGGTGACGAGAGGGTTGTTCCGTTGTAAGACATAACACCGGGAATGCGACTAATCCCTCTTTTGTTCCTCACGAATGACCACAATTCTTTGGGATTTACACTAATGGAGACTTGAACAGAGCGCAAGTAATTATTGTAGGCAACACGAATAAGACGCTTAGACATATTTCGGTATAACTTAAACTTATTCAAGTAAAATATAATTTTGTGTGATCTCCACTGCTTATGAAAGTAATGTTTCTGTTTTAAGTAGTTTTTTTATTTCAATTGTAAACCAAGAAGGATAATGGTGCTTGCTTCGACTGTGAGGTTTGTGTTTTGGGACATATAAGTTCAATATTTCGTAAAGTTTTGTGTAAAATGCAGTGCAGGCTTCATCTATTTTCGACATGTTGTTGAGAAAGTTCCAATCACACTTCATAAGAGCGTCATATAATAATACGAAATTTGCCTTTTTAAAATTATAGCGTACACGTTCAGAGTTGTAATTAAAATTAGGCGTAGCAGGGGTTGATACTGTCATGCTAATGTCCAACGCAGGATGGTATAAATCTTCAATTACTAAGCAGTTCTCCGATTTGTCTATATCACAACGATCGTTGCTAAATACGAGGTCAAGAATACTGTTATGGTTGTTAAAAATTTTATTATATTGAGTAAATTCTAATAGATTTTGAAAGTTTTTAATAGAATGCTGGCCGTATCATTAGTCGATGTTACAAAAGCTGGGATATTAAAATCTCCCATAATTATTGATTTATATCGTGAAAGCGCGATAAGGTTGCTTAAATGTTCAAAAAATAGTTCGTAGTCTGGAATAATAATCAAGGAATAGGTGTACTTTAGAACTTTCTAACACACATTGGTACAAAGAAGGCGGTTGGTCTTTTAAACTCTCGTGGAGCAATGAACATAAGTGAAATGTGTGTCCAACGACATTTCGTGTAATAAGGGACACGTATAAATAGTATTAACTAAGCAATGCCAACAGATAACTGTAACGACGATTGAATGTTTTAAATACAAATCGTTATCTAAGCGATAACTTAAAATGCAATAAACACTCGAGTCGACAAAGTCAAGTATTTCTGTACAGTAACATACACGCACGAAAGAACACCTGATGCGCATTTCACTCTTATTTGTAAGTTCAGAGTGGATAAATTTTTATGATGTTTGACTGCTTCTTCTATACTTATTCTGAATAAATAAATGTTACAAAATGGGTTAAGATCAATACGTACTAGCAGTACACCATCGCTAAATTATGCACTATAAGTAAGCATTTTAATGCGCCGAATGGTCTTAAAGTACCTATAAAATTGGCTAAAATTTTCAAGTTATCAGCAATGTTTTGATTTAAATTGGTAGATATAAGAAGGGACTTTGTAGCGGTTGTGGTAGAATTTTGATTTTGTATTTATTTCTATTAAAATTATGGTTTTAAATGTACTATAAAATGTACAAATTCAAACATAAAAAGCAAAAAGTAAGCATTGAAAAAAAATTAAAAAGCCTTAAATAATTCATAAAACATTAAATTTAACTTCAAACATTTGAAACTAAAAGCTCTTTCTCAGTTATGTTGTTTTCATAGTTTTTACACTTGATTAACAGTTTATAAACTGGTTTAGCTTTCCTTTTTTTCATTATTCAATCTTCGATTCAAGTAACACTTCTATAATTTTTCTAAATTCTTGACAAATTAAATAGCTATTTATCTCACAAGCCCTCTAAATAGGTCTTTAAAAACTCGGTCGGATTTTAACTGACCGAGCTCTTAAACTCTGTTAGGAGACGTGTCACATACAACTTTTTTTGTAATACCAGAGATTTACTCTTTACGTAACAATCAAAATTCAACGAATAACACCGATTGTCATAAATTAAAACAACTGTCAGTTTTGGGTGAAAATTTTGTTTTAATGCTAATGGTTACTTAGGATGTCCGGAAGCTACTTAAATAAATGAGGAATAATGAGCTAGTGTTACAAAAATAAGTTTTAATGCAGCTTCTACTTCACAAATTTAAATCAGTTTCGATAAAAAAATTATACTTTTTGATATCCAGAAACGCCTTTGCGATGTTTATATTTACAAGCTGACCTTTTTCGGCCTACGATCCTTACTTGAACTTTGAAATAAACGGCTTCTGGACTTGTGATACAAATTACTATTGTTGTATACATTTTATTCCATTATTCAATACTAACATCATACAGGTAGATATGTTTCTCATTCAATATTTAACAATCTTACTATTTTTTTTATACAAGTTTCCAACATGCTGCGGTTTTGGGATTATGAGACTATACAGTGTGTCTACTTAAGTTGGCAAAAAATCGGAAACTTTTTTATTATTTATTTTACCAGTTATTCTTTATAAAAAGTTCTGCATTTTCTAAAATCTAAAATACAATCATCTAGATATTAAATATTTACAGTGATATACGCGTATTTTTACTTTAATGGTGTATTCATCAGATTCTTATAAATAAATTTGTTTAATACTTTCCGATCGGAATGGCAAATTTATCATGTTTGTAATAAATAAAAAGATAAATGTTCGGTACCAATAATTTGAGTAAAATTTGTAAAAAAACTTAAGTAGAAGAATGTACCTAAATGCATATTAAAACATATTTTTTATTCCGAAAAACTTTTTCAAAATTATACAGTTTTCGATAATGTTACAAATAAACGTACTTTACTCTTGAACCAAACCATATTTTTTGTCAAACCTCATATATAGTTGAATAAATTTTATATCTGATGATTGCAATTCCGATTTTAAAACATGCAGAACTTTATAAACAATTACTTTTTTGTAAAATTAATAATAAAAAATTGCCCATATGTTGCCAACTAAAGTAGACACACTGTATTTTATTCAATGAGCATGTAGTCATTGCTATTAAAGCACGAGCAATGGCATAATGCGATGCGAGTGTCTTAATAGCCACTACATGTGAGTTGCATAAAATCAAGGACGGCTATAGCCCAGTCATTTTAGGATTTCCGTACGAAAAAATTAGATCCGTCAATTTTTATCTTGGTGTTTTAAACAAAATGTCAAAAATCGAGAACGATATCAGTGTCGCGTCATTAATTATTCAAGGTCAAAGGTCGATTTCTATGGCTCGGAGACCAATTTAGGTTATTATGAAAATGAAAAATAATTGAATTTTCTATAAAAATGATATCTTCCATTTTTTACGAATAACGAATAATTAAGCCGTAAATGGGCACTGAAGTTTCCGGACAGGGCGTATACCTCATCTCGTATAGTCAATGCATACAATTAGTCCAGTCACTTTAGACAAAAAATAGCCATTAGATGTAAATAATTCATAAAGTTTTGATTTTTGGACAGTGAATTTTCGAAAGAATTAGAAATAAGGGGAAAAAGTTCCCGCCCTAATCGTGGATGGAACATCCCTTTTTGAACGAAAAAATACCCTGGCGCGGACTCGTTAGTGGTTTCCCCTCATTTTATATAAATTTATAATATTACAATAAGAATTAGCTTTATTGTATACGAGACTTTTTTATGCAAAATTTTATAGCAAATATTTTTAGTCCTATGATATTTTGTCGTCCGAGCAACTATTTAGAAGTTAAATGAGGAAAACTCCTAACGAGTCCGCGCCAGGGGTAGGTTTCCCTCGAAAAGGGTATGTTCCACCCACGATTAGGGTGAGAACTTTTTTCCCCCTTATTTCTAACAATTTCGAGAATTCACTGTCCAAAAATCAAAACTCTATGCATTATTATTTAGGAAATGTCTAAAGTGACTGGACTAAATATGCGTTTGTTGTATGTAATAATAATTCATCTACATGTTAAACAATATGGACCTTTTATATAATATGAACTGCAAGCCATGACTATTCGAGTTTTGTGTAAATTTATTAAATTTGGACTTCATCTACATATTTTAATAAAGAATTCACTTTTAATTTTTTGAGATTAATCGTATTCGATTGAGTTTGTACTGCTTAAAAATTGACTTTTTGGCAAGTATTTACATTTCACATTTGTGAAGATAAAAAGTTTGTTATGTACCTATCCTTACATTTTTCCATGTATAAAATCCATTTTGTTTCCAATTTAGTATTAAAATGTTTGGACACTTTCAACTTGTTCACCATACAACGTCTGTTTCAAAGTAAGCGTCTTGTGCTTTTATAGACACACTATCGACATTACTTTTAAAATATTTGGCATAGTAATAAGTTTTAAGGCATTCTCTACACGATGGTAATATCAGATTTTGAATTGGACAATTACTTCAAAATGGTGACTTTCAACTTTTTTTTAAATTGCCATGTTTTTTTTATTATTGAGATCCAAAAAATTATTTTTCTATTTCGCGTCGTTTACAAAGCTATAACCGCACATAAAGCGGTGCGTTAATAGAAATTCGAGTGCGTTTATAGCGCTGGGGTACTTATATTTTTTAATGTTGGTAACACTAACATTGAATGTCAGAAATCTACGTACAGTTTACCTAACCTTGATTTTTTCTTGGTCGATTATTTATTAATAAATACAAGTAAACAAACAAAACGATTTACTTTAATTATGTGACGAAATGTACAATTATTATAAATATTAATACTTACATTGGAGTTTTGCTGAGGATTAATGTTAACACCGGCACCAGGTAAAAGATTATAGGTCGATACAATATTGTGCTGAGAATTATTTATATTAGAAGCTGTGTGACAGTCGCTGGAAGCAGAGTAACATCCGGTAAGTTAATATTGGTGGCTCCGATGAAAGCATTTGAGAATGCGGAATAATGTTAAATCCGGGACCAGGTAAAAATTATGACTTGTTACGATATTTTGTTGAAAATTATTAGTAGGAGTGGTGTGACAATTGGTGGAAGCAGAGGAGGAACATCCAGGCATGTTACTATTGGTGGGCTCTGATGAAAGCATTTGAGAAACTTGAAGTTTGATTTTCAAAGACGCGTCAATATAAGTTTCTGCAACCGCAGAGGATTTCCATCCCCCGTGACGCTTAATTGTTAGTAAATCATCCCCCCGATCTGCCAAGTGTGTGGCACTGGTTCTCCTAAAACAGTGCCCAGTGAAAAGTTCAGGGTTTGGTAATTTCAAGTATTTGGCGTTATCCTTTGAAACTCTTTCCATGATGTTAATCCCAATTGGGCTGTTCACACATTTGCAATTTCGGTAAATTAAGAAGAATCGCTTATGCGTTGCTGTTGAGGGTCGTAAATTAGCATATTTTTTATTAAATCGATCCAACTCGGATTGGTTATGGCAAAGACTCTTGGCACGTTATTTTTTGGTTTAGAGACAGAAACCATTATTGAATCAACTTTATATTCAATGTCATCTAACTAAACTCATGCTGGTTAGTTCCTCGCGCCTTAAAGCGCCACAGTACCCCATTATTAAGATGATCTGAAATTAACGCTACCTATTCGAAATGAAGCTGTAAATATATATGATACCTACTTTCATTGCCAAGTATGTTTGATCATTCGCTTCCTTGATAAATTTGCTAATATCTTCTTCCTCCAGGATTTTGCTTTTTTGAGTGTAACCTTCAGAAGAACGTTTAAAAAAGCTTGCAACTTACTGTATTTCGAAATATCAATATTTTTGTTTATGCTTAAACAAGATCTAAAGAATAAATTGTCCACATTGTCGAAGGCTTGTAGTTTTTTCTTTGTAGCTCAAAGTAAGCTAATAAAACGTTCTCCGAACATACTTGTATTTTATTGGCAACACACCATTCGTCAAAAATTTTATATTGTTTTTCGTATTTTAGCCTAGACTTACTAGGCAGTAAGTTGCCAACAGTATTGCCAGCAATTTCTCGTATTTCTGGAGGAGTGCACGGAATGCTATCATCAGAACTCATTTTAATAAATTTAATTATATTAAATTTTCGAATTCAAAAAATCGTAGCTAGCTACTGCCAACTGCCACAAAAGTCCCTAAATATCTCAATTGTAAGTTTTCCATTAAAATGGGTTGTGAAAGGGGCAAAGTAGAAAAATTCTAATTATATTTTAACATTTATTAATGCTTTTTATAGAAAACCATTTCAGTTGCGAATTCTGCTGATGAATGGATGATTTAATGGAAACTTATATCCTAAGTCTGTTTCAACACCATATATGTTTATTTCCAGTGATCACGGTAAACTGAACGAACAAATTATCAATGTATTACATGGTACTACCTATGAACGAACTGCTATATGTTTACACTGGATTCTGAAATCATAGAAATCGTAATCAAATTAAGTACAATGGAAAGTTGCCAACTCCTTTCTTATGATTTTAGCAAATACAGTATGAGAAATTCTTTTGAAACAACCATAACATTTTTTGTTTATTGCGACTAGAGTTGCCAGGCATTTCGATTAATTGGGATTCTCACCGATTTTTAAGCTTCAAGATAAAATGTCACATTAGCCTCTCAGGATATCAAAAAAATTAAGTTTTTGAAATTTTTTGTTGTGGATGCCTGTAATTTTAAAAGATTTCTGGTCCACCATACATAGCAGAAACCAAAAAAATTAATTTACAATATTTAAATTGATGTTTAATGTTACTCCTTTAGGGCACTCCTCGCTGCACTCGTCGTGCCCTAAACCCGTGCGATGCGCCAAAATGCTTCTTATAAAACACGTATCATAATATACTATTTTACAATAGTATTCCGTTTTTTCTTCAAAATTCATTTTTTTCACTATCAAAAAGCAAGCTAACATTTTAATCTAGTAGCGCATGAATTTACATTAGATGTTATTTTTGTTCATATATCAAGTAGCGTGGACACAAATTTTAATCGTGTAGTCAAACCTCAGACTAAATTTAACTAGCTAGACGAATAACGTCATTTTACTGTATGGTTTTGCGTCACATGAAATTACTCAAAGGCTCCTGTACTGCTGGTATAGATCAACTTCCGTCTTTCCTCTTAAAAGATTGTAGATCTATATTATGCACACCTCTTGCTTATACCTTTAATCTTATTTTTAAAGAAGGTTACTTTCCAGATTGCTGGAAAGATGTTAGAATTACATCTGTTTTTAAAAGCGGAGATAAGCAACTTATTGAAAACAACAGACCGATATGTATCATCAGCAATCCATCAAAAATTTTAGAAGGTATATTATCTGAGCACATATATACTCACATACAACATGACATATCAATCTTTCAACATGGATTTGTTCCAGGAAGGTCCACAGCTACAAACTTACAACACATTACGCAGACCATCTCTGATTCTCTTAATAAGAAATGCCAAATTGATGTAATTTATACAGATCTGTCCAAAGCTTTGACACTATCCAACATAGAATTTTAATACATAAAATGAATTCTCATATTACACCTAGCTTAGTTAGTTTAGTAACATCGTATTTACGTAATAGAAGTCTTATAGTCGAATATGGTGGCTTTAAATCCTACAAGTTTTTATGCTACGTCCGGCGTTTCCCAAGGTTCAACTTTAGGGCCTCTACTATTTCTGTTATTAATAAATGATGTTTCTACTATACTCTCATCCTCATGCCTACTTTATGCAGACGATCTAAAAATTTACAGAGAGATAAATTCTGAAGCTAATCATGTAATATTACAGAATGATTTGGTGAACTTGGTGCCTAAGTAATCATTTGATAATTAACACTGATAAATGTAGAGTAATGTCTTATTCGAGAAAGCGTATAACATCTTGTTTTCACTATAAAATCATCGATCAATTAGTAATAAGAACCAATAATTTCTGTGATCTTGGAGTAAAATTTGACAGTTCACTGAATTTCAGCGATCACATTGTAGAGCTTAATAAAAAATGTAATAGACTTCTTGGCTTCATTTTGAGAAATGCAAAATCATTCATAAATTATAAATCATTAACACTACTTTATAATACATTTGATTTAAGTCGAATAGATTATTGTGCTTTAGTTGGGTCTTCTATAACTCAAAAAAATATGCAAATATAGGAATCTACACAAAAAAGATTTTTAAAGTACTTATATAAATTAAAGCATAATGCTTATCCACACCGTGGATATCCTTATCACTCACTTCTTGCTGAATTTCAATATATATATATCTATTTCTGACCGGCATAAAACTATCTTTGTTAAACATTTATACAAATTAATACATGGTGCGAGAATAGACTCGGTTGCCTTAGGTAATATTAACTTTAACGTACCATCAAAAGGAACCAGAACATGCTTAACTTTTAGCTACCGGACTCCCAGCACTAATCATCACGGCAATGCGCCAAATTATAAAATGTTTAAAGCGTATTACAATATTTAACAAGAAATTGACATATTTGCCTATTCATTTAATGCATTTAAATACGCCTTAAAACTGTAATAGAGTTATTAATTTTGGTGATTGTTTATATTTATACATTATACAAATACATTCATTATTTTTTTATTTTGTTATTAGATACTTCTTAATTTTTCTAATTTTTTCTTTTGAACATTTATTATTTTTTTTTTTATTTTTTATTTTATTATTTAAATTTATTATTATTTCTTATTATTTTACCTTTATGGATCATGTATCTGTTGGGTAATAAACTATTATTATTATCATTATATAACGCTATACTCGCTTTATACCAAAAAATGAAGCCGGAATGTTAGAAGGAGTGCACTGAGGACGACGCTAAACAGTTACAGCATTTTAGGTTAACAGTGACAGGTCGGGCGTAAGTTTAACATTTTCAATGCTGAATTGAAGTAGTTTTATTATTTTTCTACCCGTCACGTGACAGTGATAGCTCCGTCTTTGCACCTCTTTTTCTATCAAGGCGACTTCAAAACAAAGGTGCACGTTACTTGTCTATAAGTACTTATATTTTAGTCTGAGAGTCAAACGTTAGTTAATGCAATTTCGTTGTCAGTGTTATCATTTTTATAGAAGATTTAATTATCTTTCATTTTCATAATAACCTAAATTGGCCTCCGAGCCATAAAAATCGATATATAACTTTTTCGTACTGAAGACCTATTTTCGTCTAAAGTCACTGGACTATACAGGGTGTCTGTAAAAGGTCTTTACAAAGCCTACCACATATTCCTTAGACCAAAATAAACCGATTTAAGTAAACTGACCTTAGTCCAAAGTCGCTTAGTTTCGGCGCTATGCGGCCTTGAAGTTAAAATATTGAAATTGTTTTTTTATTATAAATTCAAAACGACTTATGCGATTTTAATAAGATTTGGTATGGTTAGTTAATATTATTGGACAAATGTTGTTAGAAAATTACAAAAATATACGAATACTGAAAGTGAATGAAACACGCATAACTATTATGAAACCTAACATAATTTTTTGTTATCAGTAGTAGAGACACAAAATAATTTTTATTCGATAGAGTATTCAAAAACGATTAAATTATGTGTCTTGTAAAAATTTTTATTTTATTTGTTTTCGAGAAAAACGAAAAAAAGAGTTTATGGTAGTGCGTTCCAAAAAGCATAAGGTAATCCAGTCGCCTATGATTTCTATCACAAATTGTCATTAGTGTTCAAAAGTTTGTTAAGTGCTCTAATAATAATTTACAAAGCTTAATTTTGGTGATTTATCATGGCGTTACATTACACCAATCCAGAATATACCGATATGCTATTGGTATTTGGATTTTGTGAAGGAAATACTCGAGAATGTGTTAGGGTGTAATCTGAAAGGTTTCCAAATCGTCGAGTACCAAGTCACCCAACGTTTGCTGCCGTTGAGCGACGTCTTCGAGAGACCGGTCGCTTTGCTCCTGCAACCGCTGATTATGGAAGGCAGCGTTTTGTAAGGGTTCCTGAAGTTGAAGAAGAAATTTTAGAACGTGTTGAAGAAGATCCAGAAATAAGTACTAGACGAATAGGTAGGGAACTAGGAGTATGTAAAGATGTGGTCCACGCAATAATTAGAGAACATATTATATCATAAAATAACAGTTCAAGATCTTTTAGAACATGATTTTGAAATGCGTTTGGGTTTTTGTCGCTTTGTTAATAGGCAAAGAAAAGCAGATTTAAACTTTACTAACACTATTTTGTTTACAAGAAGGGGGTAACTAATTCCCATAACGAACGCGTTTATGCCGTTGAAAACTCGTATGCTATAAAGATAAACCATTTTCAACGCAAATTTAAACTTAATGTGTGGATTGGAATAATTGACGATTTTATTGTTGGTCTTGTTATTCTTCCTCAAACATTAACGGGAGCCATCTACTTGCAGTTCTTACAAAACACATTGCCAGATTTGTTAGACGAGTTACCTCTACAACTTCGGAGAGGTATGTGGTACATGCACAAAATGAAGCCCCGCCACATTTTCAGTTGATGTTAAAAATTACTTACATCTAGTATACCCAAACAAATGGATAGGGAGAGGTAATAACGCTCCTGTAAATTGGCCACCACGTTCTCCAGACTTAACACCAGCTGATTTTTTCTTATGGGGACATCTTAAGTCCGTGGTTTACAAACGCCTGTGGCTAATGAAGTAGAACTATGGCAACGTATTAAACATGCTATAAATGACCTTAGAAGTGATAGAGAAATTTTGCGAAGAGTACGGTTTAATTTCCTTCGTCGTATAAATCTTTGTATGCGTGTAAATGGAGAACACTTTGAACAGTTTTTGCGACATTTTTTGTGTTCATTTTATAGTTACTTATTTTTTAAATGATTTTTGTGTAAAATAATCAAATCAGGATTATTATGAAACAAATTTTGCAAAACCATTAGGGTATTCAATTGTTGAGTGCCGTTTTTGTAGAAAATGCAAAATTCATAGAAAAAATCACAGGCGACTGGATTAGATTATTCTTTTTTCGAATGCACCAGCATAGGTAATTTTTTGTTGTTTTTCTCGAAAACGAATAAAAATAAGGAAATTTTTCTCAAAACATTCGTCCAATAACATTAACTAACTATGCCAAATCTTATTAAAATCACATAAACCATTTTAAATTTATAATAAAAAACGATTTCAAATTTTTAACTTCAACGCCGCATAGCGCCCAAACTAAGCTACTTTAGACTAAAGTAAGTTTACTTAAATCGGCTTATTTTTGTCAAAGGAATATGTGGTAGGCTTGTGTAAAGACCTTTTACAGACACCCTGTATAATAGTAAAAAAAACACAAATTCTATAATACAACACTACTAGTAGTTAGTAATTGTAGTAATTTAGGTTTGAGGTATATTCATAGCAATATGTGGTGGATTTCTACTGATTTTTAATTTGTATCTTACTGATGGAACATTTGATATTCGGAAAATGTCGCAATTCTATTGGTTCTAAATATGTACTGTAATGAAAGATTTGTATTGCAATAAATTTTTATTACAGTACAGATGGTAAAAATTCTAATAAACGAATTTCCATTAAATGAGTAGAAAACAACACAATACAAATTTGCAAAGTTAGGAAACATATTTGAATATGTTATTGAACATAGTTTGCATTTGTTCCTACTTCTACAGATTCATCACAATTAACGCTTTTCTCTCCGTTCTCTCGATCAATACCCTGTATATATCTATATACGTATGTATGAATGTAATTGCAACCATATTAACTGTTTCGCTATGTCCCAATGGATTCTAAACATATAAATTCGCAAATAAGTAATTAATCCATTGTTACAATTTCATACTTATCATCATTATTGCAGGAAATTGTTTTGTCATTTGTAATAAAGCAACAATGAAGATAACATTGTATCAAACTTTTAGCACGTTTAAATAAAAATAATTAAAAGCGTTACAAGAGATGAACAGTTGCAACGTGCTTTAAAAACATGTCGGGAAAGCTTAAAATACTCGTTTGAAAACTAACGTTGTGAACAACAAATTGTGGTTTATTGAGTTTTAATCTTTCACGGAATAACATGGAAGTAATAATAGCAGATTCATCAATAAAAAACTGTAATACCAGATGATGAAATTGTAAGTAAATATACAATATGAGAATAAAAAAACGTACAACGGCTTACATTTTATTCCACTTTCAATGTTTAATTATGTATTATATTTTATTCTTTCTTTTATTTTGCCCTTGCTTGAAAGTGCTCTTATCTTTTATTATTTTTTGATTCAATTGTTTTTCAACATTTCTTCTTATTGCACAATCTGTTTTCTTGCTGCTTCTAATTGTACCGGATTTTACTTTAAACGTTGCCTCATAAATTGCGATTTATGCTTTCGTTAAAGTTGTGAAAAATAAATCTTAAAACCTTAGGCGAAGGAATAAATTTAATGAACATCAAACTGACAGCACTTAATTACTACGGTAATAACAAAAAAACTGTAGCAAGTAACTTGCTTTTACATAATATTTTTTTTAATAAAAAATGAAGAGTTATCTGACGATTATACTATTCTTAGTTAGTCAATAAACTTAGTCCTTGTATAAAATAATAAAGATTATTATTTGATTAAATTGGTGGTAAAATCGACTAAGCGAAAATGATGTTTTATTTGTAGAAGAAAATGTTTAGTTTTTAACGGTATTAACTATCTCTTGTATTCAATTTATATTAAATTAAATGTTGGTTCTAATTTAATTTTGTTTTATTTAAAAAAAATTATTAATTATTCAAAACGCAAAATTTCAACCAATCTTGTGTGTTTATTTATGATAAATAATTTACCTTATATGTAATTTATAATCAATGGTTATATTTAAAAAACGCTGCTGTTGCAAATAATCGTAGTTTATTAATTTTATTTTTTAAACATACCATAATTACGCTGAATAATAAATATGCATTACTTCAGTGCCTCAAATCTTAAAACTTCGCATTATTAGTGCAGCTTACAACACTGAAAGGCATAAAATTCGAATTTGTATTATTCGTACCATTTAAATTATTTTCGATTTCTATGACTACTTTGAGGTTGGTTAATCATTCTGAAGAGCATATGACTTAGTTTTAAGGCAAACGAATCAACAAGTATGTGTTACATTGTTAACAGCAGCAAGAATATATAGCAACAATGCAAAATAAAAAAAATTAAAAAACCACAATGCAACAAAAAACAATAAAGCGTATTGCCTCCTTTTGCCCAAATAACAGCTTCCATTCGTCTTTTCAGTCCCTCCACAAGCTGTACAATGGCATTTTTGTGGAATATTCTCTCCCAATGCCCCCTACCATTATTGAGCCACCACCAAATCGATCTTTCGGAACGATTGCACAGAACAAATCTTATTTATCTCTTCGCCGTACTTTTTGGTGGCCTTCTGAAAATTTAAGGTAAAATCTTGTTTCATCCGTAAACAAAATTTGGTCCCATTGTTCGGTCCAGTTTTGAAAACTATGCCCAAAATAAAGTCTTTCAACATGGTATACTCTGGTTAGTGCTGCACGAGGTTCTGATCTTCTTGCATGTAAACCGTACTCTTTCAGCCTTTTTCTGGCAGTTCCTTCGCTTACGTCTGTCTTCAACTAAAGCGATAGCTCTTGCTTTCGAATTCTCGAATTCAATACCGTTTTGTTATTCAGTAGTCACCAATTCAAATACTCCTAGATAAAAATGAGAATAAATTGCAAAAATAAACCGAAAAAAAGCGATAAACTTAAAAACGGCGTCATCATAAAAACTGTAAAAATTCAATTTGACAGCGGCTTGTTGGAACACACGATGTTTTGTAGTAGCCATAATAACCAAAACAAATATTTCTTTGTTTTCTGTGAATAAAAAAACGGCATAGTTGATAAGTTTGTGAGCCCCTCAAAATAAATTTGCGAAAAATTGGTAAATGATCGATTTTATACCGGTGAGTGTATTTTAAGTTATTATATTTTAAGTGTTTATAATTTATTATGTAATGCGTAAGTTCATTATAGTTATTAAAACACCAGCACGAGAATTAGGTACTGTGTTGTAACATTTCTTGCTTCTATGCAAATGTCTTATTAGCCATTAATCTATGTAGAGTTAGTTTACCTCGTTACTATGCACATTCTAAAGCATTTGTTGTGAATCAAATGAACTAGCAATTAGTTACGACCAGATAACCGTAAGAATGTCTCATCAGTATACTAACACATCAAAATGGCAAAATAAAATAAAATCAAAGTCCATCTAAGGGCTAATCGACAATAGATATTAACCATTTAAGCCAAAGTTTAGGAGATTAATGTTGTAGGGTAAGTCGGGCAAAGTGGCAGAATTTAGACAGAATCTTAAAAGATAATGAAAATTACATAGTTGCAGTACAATCAGTGAGTAGTTAACTGTCCACCAATATTGAACGTATTTCCCTCTTCAATGTAACCATGAACAATGATATACATACATAAAATAATTATGAAGGTCGAACAAATTAATGTAATTTCTCACTGAATCACTATTCTGTCTACCTGGAGACTTTAATACTCACCATCTACAATTTGTATTTGACACTTTCAAATTCGCCGCATGAAACCATGAATACAACTCTGATCTCAGATATTGCTTCATCGTATAACGATGGATACTCACTATCAAAGTCTTCTATGGCTTTCCACACAGTCAGGGTTTCCGATACTTGGAATTTCAACCAAGCAGTATGGGCTTCGTTCGCTAACGAACAAAGTTTGTTGATATTTATTGTACAGTAAATAGAGATATATTTTTGACAAAAGTAATAGTAGGATACCGCATGTGCCATGCAATTGTAAGTGTATAAAGTACCTTATATTCATGTTTTATACCGAAAATGAATAGTCATTATATTGTTAATTAACATTTAAATGCAAAAAAAGTGTTTTTTCTCAACTTTTTTTCCTGAGTGAAAAGTAATGAACCAACATTAATGGTGTAGAAAAAAAATTTGTGGAGAATAAACATATCAGATCAGGTAATAAATTTCCGAGAAAAATCGGAAAAAAGTGAAATATTTGTGTTTTTCTTTTTAAATTCGTAGATCCGTCATTTTTTGAGATGTAGCACAATTCTTTCAGGAAATAGGAAGTAATGATTCGTACTAAGTGTGTGCGAAACCCTGCAATTGTCAAGAATTAGTTTACGCAAAATTGGGATTTATTGTTTTTAAAGCAATATATTCAATCGAGACTGAATGTTCGTGTGGTCGTCCAATTGTCAGAAATAAAAAAAAATCTGAAGTTGAAATAGAAAGGAACAAAATGTATATTCTTATTTTTCGATAAAATGATATTTAACACGCAAAAATGCATGTAAAGGTGACTTAAAATGATCAAGTGCGAAAAAACGGAGGAGTAGTGGGAGTACCCGTCCTCAGCGCCCTTATATAAATCGCAGTCCTCTCAAACGGCGCTAGCGGACGGGTACTTCCACTACTCCGGCAGGTTTCTCTCACCCGGTGATTTTTAGTCATCTTTGAATGCATTTTTTGCGTGTTAAATATGATTTTATCGAAAAATGAGAATATACGTTTTCTTCCCTTCTATTTCAATTTCACAATTTTTTTTATTTCTGACAATCGGACGACCACACGAGCATTCAGCCTCGAGTGAATATATTGCTTTAAAAATTTTAAATCGCAATTTTGCATGAACTAATTGCGCGACAATTGCAGGATTTTGCACACACTAAGTACGCTATTACCTCTTATTTCCTGAAATATTTATACTACTACTCAAAAATGACGGTGCTATAAATTTAAAAAAAAAACACAAATATTTCACTTTTTTCTGATTTTTCTTGAAATTTATTACCTGATCGAGTTTAATTGGTACTACCATTTTATTCGTATTTTTTATTCTCTACAACTTTTCTTTTTACACCATTAATGTTGGTTCATTATTTTTTACTCAGGAAAAAAAGTTGAGAAAAACACTTTTTTTGCATTTAAATGTTAATTAAGAATATAATGACAATTCATTTTAGGTATAAAACATTAATATAAGGTACTTTATACTATTTACAATTACATGGAATTTCAGGAAACGTCTATTTTCATTAAACAAAGTTGTGATTAATATTTGAATAAAATCAAGCCAGTAGTTTTTGTTTTTTTGCCTGCTGTTTCCATAGCACATAGTAACAATAAATTTGAAGTATTAGACCATTTAGTAACTGTCAAGTTACAATTTCATTCTGAACTTGAAAACAATGCCGAGAGTACGTCAACATCAACATTTTATCCAATTAAGTGATTTTGAACGTGGCCATATTATTGGTATGAGAGAGGCCGGACTTTCGCTAAGAGAAATTGCTCGTCGTGTAAACCGAAATGTTTCATCGGTATGTATGTTGGTCCAAATGGTCCGAGGAAGGGGTTCAACATCGTCGCCATGGATCTGGACGTCCTCGAAGGACTACAGATCGCGAAGAACGTCGCTTGAGAGTTTTGGCCACAAGAGATAGATTTTCAACAAATCGATCAATTGCAAATGATTGGATGAGAGGTACAGGACTTAGGGTGTCAATGTCATCTGTTTATCGCCGGATAATATCTTATGGGTTGCGTTCATATTGTCCATTTTTATGTCTTCCTCTTACACCACTTCACCGTCTACGAAGACTAGAGTGGAGCAACGAAAGGGTTAATTGGGCGCAAGAATGGCATCAAATTGTGTTTAGTGACGAGTCCCGATTTTGCTTGTGGGCCCACGATGGTCGTATGAGGGTCAGACGGATGCGCGGAGAAGGGCTACAACACGGTTTTTGGAAGAATCTAACATTGCCGTCCTCCCATGGCCTGCTCGGTCGCCTGATTTGTCGTCAATTGAACATGTATGGAATATGATTGGTAGGCGAGTGGGTAATTTACCGCACTCTCCAGATAATTTACACGATCTTCAGCAACGGATTCAAGAAGCTTGGGATGATATACTACAAGAAGCTATAGATCACTTGATTGATAGCACGCCGCCGTCTAGATGAATGCATTACAAATAGTGGCGGAGCAACTCATTATTGAAAAAACTTTTGAAGCTTTTGTTCTTTTGTTTTTAAATTTTAATCATCACTTTGTTTAATGAAAATAGACGTTTCCTGAAAATTTCATTAAAATCGTTCAACAACTTCTAGGTGTTTTTTAAATGTTTTTACATTACACTTTTTTCATATTGCACTGAAAGAATTATTTTAAACAAAAACTTGAATCGAAAAATTATTATTTAAATTTATGGTAAATGTTTTCATTTAAATCAAACGTAGAATTAAATAATTATGAGATAAGATTTCTAAAAATTGATCTACATTTATTTAATAAAATAATTTGATTTGTGTTGTGTAAATAAATATTTTCGTTTAGTTAATAAAGATAATAGTTAAGTAGATTAAGATATTATTTGTAGCATTCAAAATAGCAAAATTGACATTACAAATGAAAATCTATGTATAAAAGTGTTTGCACTGATAACGATAAAAAAAAAAGCAATTCAACGTGCAATGCAAGTCGTCGGTGCACGTGTTGAAAACACCAAAGTTAAAGTTTCAGTTTAGACGAGCGATGGGCAAATGTCAAAGGCAAAACAATTTGTATATGTTGAAAAGAAAACGAATAATTAATAAAAAAGACAAAATGTATTTTAAAGGGGTGAAAGGAGGGTGTATTGTGTACGTTGAAGAAGTGAGGAGACGGCATTGAGAACTAGAAGTATAAACATTCAAGATACAAATTTGGTCGTTAAACGAATAGTATGAAGATGTAGAAAAAGAAAAATTGAAGTCGGTCGTTATTTAGATCGATTTACTAAATTTACTAAAGTATAAAGTGCACAAGTAAGTAGAAATCTGTATACAAAATTAAAGTTATAACATTTGGTTCGAAGAAGAAACATCAAGCAAGAAAACTGCCATCGTTCAATTACCGAAATCATCCACAACCACATCTACTGACGTCATCGATGACACCACCGAGAATTAAAAGGTGGATTTAACAAATTTAATTTTTATGGTAAATTAAAGTTATAATCTCACACGTAATAGTTATTTGTATATCAAGCCTGAGAAATTTATCTTAACGTACCGAGAGAGAAAATTAAAATTAATAAAAAAATCCAAGAATAATATTAAATGACGCCCCAAATTAGTCAAGTTGCCATGATAATGTTTTAAATAATATAGAAATAAACAAATTTAGTTATTTTAATAATTTTTTGTCGACAGAAAAATATTTTTCGGTCTAGGACGTACGTTTCCCTATCTACCACAATGTTTAATAAGAGATTCAAACCGAGAAAGAGTTGTTAATCATATAAGCGAATAAAAAATTATTTATTTAATGGTTTCATTTAGCGTATACGCTGTTTTATTGAACATTTTTTTTAAATTCTAAGTTTTCGTATTCTTTTTATTTGTTTATAAAATGTTTTGTGGGTATTCAAACAAATTTTCATTAAGAGTTTCATTGCTGAAGTCAAATTTTTTTATATAAACAAAGTATGCAATCCATAGCAATATGTATGTTAAATTTTTTACAACATATGGTCCATAGAGGCTAGGATGTGTTCTTTATCTGATTAGGAGTTTGGATATAATTCGTCTAGCAAAAGTGAACTTAACAGCAGCGTCCGGCTTAGTCGAAGAGTTGCGTGGATTCCTGAATAGCTATAAGAATTCTAACTGCTGGTCTAACAAGAACCTGCTGAGTAAAGAAAGAAATAAAACCGACCAACAGGAGATTAACAGGTTTTACTTAGAACTAATATGCTAGATCGAACACAAACCAGAGAGAGAGAGAGAGACATACAATACAGTATCACAAACAAATCTTAAAAATAAACAAAAATAGTAGGATGATGTGACAGAAATAGAGAACTGTCGCATATAGTTACGTGCGTTAGCAGCAGCCTCGCTTGCAATAAATCAGGCTTCTAGTTACGATGTCCCGTTGCAGGTAAGCTTTAGTGAAACGCTTGAGTTAAGAGTTCTCCTTCAAATTAAACCGAAAAAGTAGCTGTTATTAAGGCTCTGCGTACACATATCATTTACACACGGCTGGTTACATTAACTCTAAACAATAAAAGAAATGGTAAGTACCTCCTCAAACCCAAAAGGCCTTTTGTGTCCGCGACAACCGCCCTAAAATTAAGCAACCCAGGCCTTATTGAGCTGATTTAAAACATATTTACTGTTGACGAGGATACAGCGAATAAAGTTACTTATATGTTAATTATCGAGCCGTTTATGTCACCTGTACCCAAGCTTCACGCGCCTCAATTATTTATGAGTAAGTGATTTAAATACTAAAACTTAGCTGTAATATGTCGAGTGTAGTTCCGGGAATGAAAGTATTCTGCTAGACGGTTATCGACAGTTCAGGGAAGGTAGATAGACCAAAGGATTCCTCTAAGGGGTGGCGTACGGAGAAAACAGCACACCGGTGACTCCCCTCGCTGGAGATATACGACATAACCAACCTCTGACGACGTGGTACTCCCCTGTTGGCCTGCGGCTTAATTACTGCGGAGCCGTGGTGTTGTCGTTATTAACAGGGGAAGGTTTTTAGGTAACTACTCCAGCACCCTCGAGAGTTATCCCAGTAACGTATATAACGAGTATAAGATGCCGAACACAACGTGCTAAAAGCATTAGTAGCAATCAGAATTAAAACAAATAGAAAAGAAACCCAAATACCCACGGTGAATGTAGCCAGATTACTGTAAACGCCAATTTAAATTGGAAATTGTGAAACCCACATTAAATTTTTTTTTGTGAGAATTTAACTTCAGAGAAGACGCTAAAACACCCACGTGCACCAACGAGAAAAGAGAAAACACTTCAGCAAGGCGCAATGGCTGTGTAATGGTGGATATCATTATAATAAAAATTGCGTCAACGATCTGAAGTCTGCCAAATTTCTTATGGAGATGAAGAATATGTTTTTCAAATATCTGATTTTAAAACGAAATAGTTTTTTAAGTGATACCTCGTTTGAAAGGTATCTTCATCCTCAATTTATCTCCAGAATTTGAAGTCTCTACTACTACCCTTGCCAAGGCGGCGCTCAAAATCAGTAGGTGGTGTAGTGTCAGGTTGCAAAATGGCTAGTCTTTGCTGTTGGCTTTTTCAGTTTCATTGTGCTTAGTAACTTGTAGGGATCGAACTGCTTCTGTTTCGTCTTTCGCTTGTTCGTTCTCTTTATAGTATGTCGATCCTGGACTGATGATGTAAAAAACTTAAATTTTTCTCATATTTGTATTTTTTTTATAATAGTAACACCCTGGCCACTTTTTAGTTTACGTTTATTCATGTCTTTATTCTACTAGTGGTTTACGTTTCTCCACCTTTTTACATACATCTGTAAAAAAATCAAAACCTATTAATAGTAGTTGAATAGTGTACATAGATACTGGACAATTATAATTTCTGTCATTTCCAGGTTCTTGGCGACTCGATTTGTTCAAAACTATATTATATAGTTTTCGATTGGGTCATGGGTCATTCAACTGTGACTCAAATTGTACACTCCACGTGTCAATCTATCGTCGACAGACTTCTGAAAGGTTTTATACCTCAATCAACTGAAGAAACGTGGAAAAAATTGTACAAGACTTTGAAAACTTTGGGGTTTTCCTGAATTATATAGCGCTTTTGATGGCAAACACTTAATTATTGAAGCCCTTGTCAATAGCGGTTCTATATATTATAATTATAAACACACATTTTCAATTGTGTTGTTAGCGTTAGTGGACACCTGCTACAAATTTGTTGCAGTTGATGTTGGCTCTTATGGGCGGTATGATGACGGTATTTTGGCATGTTCAAATCTAGAAAAACAATTAGAAACCAGCACGCTCAATGTACCTTACAGGCAAGAATTTACACAAATCCATGACTTTTGTACCGTATGTAATGGTGACGAAGCGTTTCCACTAAAGACATACTTAATGCGACCCTATCCAAGACTTCAATCTACAGTCGACACTGATAAAACGAATTTTAATCGAAGACTATGTTTGGCTCAGCGATTTGTTGAAAATGCTTTTGGAATTTTGACCCAAAGATTTAGAATATATTGCAGAAGAATAAAACTTGCTCCAGAGAATGTTGATTGTGTTATTCTATCTACTTGTGTTATTCATAATTTTTTATGCGAATGGAAAGATTACACAGAATTAACAAACCAATCATACAAAACCCACAACAGAGATCTGTCTGCGATCTACTGAGCAATCAACTTGCTAATGATGCATTTGCCGTGAGGGAAATCAGTAGTGGGAGGTATGCAAATTTAGTTTGATTTTATTTTAATTTGTACGAAATTATTAGGTATTTGAACCGGCCGTGACACGGTCAACCATGAATCAGTTTATACAAAAGTACACTATAGATGTTTGACCGTGAACCGTCCGTGGCACAGCTCGGCCACGACACGGTGTAACGTGAATCATCCTTTAAGCTACCGAATAAGTTGTATAGAAAAATGTGTAATACTTCTTATTAAAAACAAAATTTTATTGCCAAGTGAATTTAATAGACAACACACTATGAAATACAACTTATGAAATTGTATTTGATGCATTTTTGTTTTGAGATGGAATGTAATAGCTTTTAGGTACTTTCACTTAGGCAGCAATCGCTCGTGTTACTTATTTGGCTTGTTGTTTTAGTACGTGATCTTCATTTTCCGATTTGGTAAATATATTTTGAATTGTTGGACTTAAAATTTCAATAGAACCTAACTTACTAATTTTGGTCTTTTTTTATTTCGAATCAATCCTGAAGTATTTTGTTTCCTCAGGTAGGCACTTTTTTAAAGGTGGTGACGATTAAAAATCTGATATTGCAACCCGACAGACTTTTACCCTATTGAATACAAGCATTTCTTTTAAAAGTCACCCCTGTAGACTGCAGTCAGACTGAAAAGCAATCTTCAATTGTGCGCAGGTTTTTTTTAGTTCATTTAATTCCTTTTTCTCTAGCCATCCCTTCGTACACTGCTTTTAAATATTTATGTGTAATCAAACTGCGTGCACTGCTCACTCATTATTATTGCACAAATTCTTCTTTGTACCTATGGTTATTGCTTAACATCTCAATAATCGTTCCTTATTAGGTTTAGCACAATCACCTTACAAATATGCTTTTACTTTCTTTGCATTTGTAATTAAATTGTCTCTTTTTAAAATGAGTGCCGAAAAAAGTTTTTATTTCAAAATTTTCATCACGTATTTGGCTGGTGTTGAGTTACCCTCGCTTATAGAGAAACGTAAATTGCACCACTAAAACTTAAGTTTAGTGCACAAATTTCTGTTTCTTCAAACGCCAGTAAACTTAAACTTTTACTTACTATTTTGCGCTAAATTTGCTATTTTTTGTATACAGTCGGTTGCTATTATCATCTGAATTAAACTTCATCTTAATTATGGACTCTCAATTAAAAGTTCATCAATAAGGACCAATTAAATAATTCATCGAAAGTTCGAAAAGGTCATCAAGTCCAAAGGTCCAGTCGGTCTTGACAAAGTGGATGTCGCAAAACATCTGTAAGGCGGTCCATCGTTAATAACAGGAAGGTCAGAGAAACTTTGTATTACCTGCGGTTAATATTGTAACCTTGAAGGAAAATTCAATTTTGAGTTAATCTAAAAGAAGCAATAATTAATTCGCTTACTCTATAGGATTCAATACGATGTCTTACACACGTTATCTTTTTCTTGTACACATTAATACTTATAACCTTGATTCGGTTTATGATTTGGTGCTGCCATCTGTTGATTTATTTTTGTTTTAATGTATATATTCAGTGTTGTACTACGGGATTATCTTTTTATCTTTTACTTCAAACATAATTAACATTCTAACATCAATTAACCGGTAAACAAGGCCTTATTTACTCGTGATTAATTTAATTATAAATAAATCATAATTCTTAAAACAATCAAAAACAAAAAGACAACTCGTATGAACATCTGTCGATATTGTAGGTTAATTTCATGGTATTTTTGGGTAATTAATGTTGGCTGTCCATATCTAATAAACAAAGGGAATAATATAATTCTGTTAATTAAATTCTCTGTGTACATACCATAAAATAAATGATGCTTGGTTAAACAACTGGTTTTCCAATCGTTTTATTATTGTGTCATTCGTCCTCTTTCAGTTTTTTTTGCTTTTCGGTGGACTCGGCCGAAATAAGTACTAAAAGCAATGATTCGAGTCTGGCGCCCCTTTACAAGAAAAAGTGAGTAAAACCGAACCTACCCCCAAAATACTGAGGTAGTCGTGGCATCGCTATCAAAAAACGAAATAAACGAACACAATAATTACCTACTAAATTTAATTTATATAAAATCTGTAACTTCATAACGTTTATACGTGATAGAGTAAAAAATGGCGCCCAACGTGGGGCTATTCTATTCAATAAACTTATTATTATTAATTAAAGTACTTTTACTGCAGCTTTTACTTTTTTAGTAGAGTAATTTTCTGTTGCTTTAAGCAACCTTGTAGAATTTTTAACATGATCAATTTCTTTGTACAGTCGTATACCGCACTTAAGTATACATCTCTGATGAGCTCACAATAAGAGCGAAATGCTGCAGCAGGTGTTCTTTTGTTGCGTGTGTACTTCTGTACAAGTTATCCTGACTTTATCGGCAACGTGTGTTACAAGTGTTAAAGCTATCGCTTAGATAGCACTTTGCACTTTAACACACATATGCCGATCCACAGTTAACTGTTGGCATTTTTCTTAGTAATATGTATTGTTTAACACTCGTTCTTAATTATGTTCGTACGAATTTGATTTAAGAACAACACTTGATTATGAATAATTCTTGTGTGTAAGGATATAACCCTGTGTGGTTGCTGTAATTGTTTTGTGAGCATAGCATTAATGTTAGAAATATTATAATTCTATTCTATTCTAATGGCGTTTGAAGTATGTCTTCAGTTATTTTTAGAATTTTATTATGCATATTATTAGGATTAGGATATAGGATAAGAAAGAATTTACCTACCTGTAGGTATTAAAACCTAATTGTGTTATCTGTTGATTACTAATATTACTGTGAAACAGTGGTGTGACCAAAATAATAGATTTAATTATTAAAAAGAAAAAAAAGAAATACATTCATCTAAAATACAAATTGTTAAATATAAAGAGCATAATTGTTGATAAAAAAAGGTACAAGTACTTAAAAAACATCCTAATTTCTAAAGGAGTTGATAAACAGCACTCTAAAGAAGTTGTTCAAATAAGCAGCGGAGATAACATTTTCTTAAAAAGCCACCTTTCGTTTACACACGATATTTACCTAAAACTTAAATAAGATTCTTAGTTTATTCTTACTAAGCACTATCTTCTAAGTTAGTGTTGGTGTTTAGTAGAAAATTTACTGCTGGCATTCGTCTATTTAATCCTTTACGCGGATAAGAAAATGCAAGCAAGCATAAGAAACCGTTTAAAACTTCTCTACTTCCGCTTTTCAACTTGTGTCTATGTTATTATTGAATTTAGGATACGCTTTGGCATCTACTTCCATTACTGATTTTAATGAAATAGAATATTGGTTTTACGTTTAATTTTACAAGGAAATGGAAGAGATTTTCGAAATATTTGAACCCTATTGGTTGGAAGAATATTTACCATACATTTACACATTATTTTTACATCACTAAAAAAAGTGCGAAACTATATGGTTTTAATAATTATAATAATAATAATGAAATGATAATAATAATAAGAATTAACCTTTTTAAATTCAAAATGAATTACACCAATTAGACATATTTAAAACGTTTAAATCACCAATATAATACACTTAGAATTAAATTAGAATTCACAATTGATTTACTGTTTAAGAACCTAAATCGTGGTTACTAGGTCTTCTGCTACACATCAACGTCTAGCAAAAGAGATGCCTAACCAATCTAAATTAAAAATAACCTACAGTATTGATTTTAAAGATTCTCAACAGTTTTACAATATGGGATTAATGGAAAAAATGAAAGACATTTATTCCTCTTGGTATAAAATATACTTTTTGGGAAAAAATGTTGGTGTTTTTATTAAAAAATCTAAATACCGAAAAAGTTTTTCTAGATTAAATTTTTTAGCAAAGTAAAATTTAATTTCACCTAAATAAAACCACTTAGTTTTTTATTTCTTAATGTGCCTTTTTAGAGAAAATTCAAACAAAGAACAATTCAAGTTCCCATGTGCTTGTACAAAGAAGTAACTAGCACTACTCCGACACGCTACCAAGTATAAAAGAGCATTTATTATAAAATAAAAAACAAACAAAACTTGCTCTTCACTAGAAGCTTTGTCAATATTTGTGGAAGCACAATATGAAATCATTCGGAATAACAACAAAATTTTTTCTCCAGTTACAATATTTTACAAAAAGCAAAGTGTGAATGTTATATATTTACTGTAAGGCGTTTTTCTCTATTTTCCTCGAAGAAGAGATACTGATGAGGTCTATAGAGGAAGAAAGACATAACCTACAGATTATTTACAAATGATTCGGACTCAGACGCTAATATATTCCAAAACTATTTGGTGCTTTTACGACAGAACGATAGAAAAGATACTATGGAAAAAATCCAACAACCTCACCCTCCCAAATATTGCCAACTATATTATTTCAGTTTATTAAAGAAAAGTATTTATATTACCTACAAAGAAATTGGATCATGTTAAAAATTCAATAAGGTTGCTTAAAGCAATAGAAAATTACTCTACTAGAAAAAAGTATTAAATTAAACAAATACGTTCATAATCATAATGGTAGATGATAACATCTATAACGCTCCCATTGACAGTGAGACTTTCAATAAGGAATTTAATCAATTGAGTTTTAAAACCACAACAAGGTTCAAATCTGAAGCTACAGAGTTTGGACTTTCATTTTTTTACATGCAAGAATTTAATTTTTTCTTAAAACATTCTCGAAATCAAAAGTACAGGAAGAAAAAACTGAAGTGAAAAAAATCCATTGAAAAAGAAAAATACCAAATTTTGGCAGTATAGGTGACACAATACAAACGAAGATTTTTCCCAAAATCGAAAACTGGTTCCGCAAAATACAGGTGTCAATTATGGTCTAATATACAGGGTGTCTAAGCGGACCGTCTATTATAAGTTTATGAAGTTCTGTCCAAAACAAAGTTTGAAAATTTAGAATTAGGTATAATTGATTACGTTGTTTTTTTATCTAAAATATTTTTTAGAATTCTAACGCTTCCGGTAGTACCAGACGTCGCTATTCACTTATTACTTATTTTAAATGAAACAAGCCTATTGATACTGTTTTGGGAGATAAATTCTTTTTCCCAAAATTCTGACAGCTGACTGACGTCCACAAAATGGACTATAACTCCTAATGAAATGAAATAAGAAATTAAAATCTAATTGAGCTTGTTGTTGAAAGATGTATTTTTTAAAATAAATGTTTTTGACTGAAAACAACGTCCTAAATTTCTATTATTTAGCGTGAATAAAAAATGTGAAGAAAACAATTTTTTTAAATGAAATACTATAACTTTCTTTCTGTGATAGAATTGGAGGAAAAATTTGCTACAAAGTGGTATTACATATTTGTATACTTCAATCAAATCGTTTTAAAATTATTTCGAAAAAACGAAAATTTTTAATTCATAACCCATTATGTCGAGAATTTTTGAAAAGAATTTTTATCTCCAAAACAATAATAGTTAGATATGCTATAGGTTTAATAAAAATGATTCAGAATTATGATTCACATCTAAAATGTAAAAACTTATACATAGTGTTTCATTTAAAATAACAAAGTGAATAGCGACTTCCGGTATAACAAGACGCGCTAGAAGTCTGAAAATAATTGAGATGAAAAGTACGTGATCAATTATACCTAACATTAGATTTTGAAATTTTTGTTTTTGGCTAGAATTCCGCAAACTTCTAATGAACGGTCTCGCTGAGACACCCAGTATAGATTGAAAGTGATTCTAGAAGCAATTTTAAATGGACATATTATTTTCAAAGAGGCTGCTGAAGCGCGGAACAAACAATTTAGGGAAAAAGAGAAAAATAAAACAGGAATAGTTTTAATGGACTACTTTTAATCCCAACTCATTCAAAACTAGTATGAGTTAAATAAAAAAAAAGAAACTTGAATTCATTTTTATCCGAAATTATTGTACTATAACATATACGTATAACTGAATCTTTTTCAGAAAGCGTGGATGAAGATGAGCATTGAAATTGAAACTTTTCATAAAATTTATGTCATTTCTTTTTAAAGTTTTGTTGCATTTACTATTATCTAATAAAGTAAAAAATAATTTTGGCAAAATAGATCAATAACATTTCTTATTAATATCTTATGGCTTGTGCGAGCGCACACCTACTCGCGATTCATTTTACGAATTCCATGTACTCTGCATTCATATAGATTAATCAACTGATGATTGCTAATGTAAGTGCTGAGGCGAATTATTGTTCATGCGTAGCTGCTGACTTTGCTAGTACCACTATGTGCAATGTATTAATAACTAACGAAGTAGCATGAAATGAAAATTGAAAATTAAACAAATAAAAAAGGCAGCCATCGAGTGCATTTATCAAATACCCACTATTGTAATTTATCTACCAAGTGAGCAAAGCGAAGTTTTTAACCACAATTTTAAATTCATTACTATTATTATCACTATTCGTAATACCTACATTGTTAACAAATATTTTTTTACTCTTTCATGAATTTTCATTCTTCGTATAATTTAGTTTTCATAAATTTTACTTTTATTAATTCATCTTCGACATTTTCAAGTCCTTCTTTAAAGTATTATTTAGCATCTATCTTGTTTGTTTCCTTTCAAATTAACATTTTCTTTGTTTTTACGTAGTATTCCCATCATTACTCTCCTCAACTTGTTATGTAGGTGATTTTTTTTAGTTTTTCAGTTATTTTCAGAATGTTTTTTACTAATTCATTTATTAAAAAGCACTTCTTAATGTTAGAAAATGTTTGAAAATATTTTTTTTAGGCGACGCCAACAAAAAAAGTGAATATTTAGTACTCAAAAGCTGCCAAAAAGTATTTCATTTTCGGCCGTTCTTGGATAGCGCCGTCTATCGATATTTTCTTAACTTAACTGATATTGTCAAATTTTCTGTTATATTACGATAGTTCCCAACATTCATATCGTAAATCTTTGAAAATAAATTTCCAAAGAACCTCATTTATAATAAAAGTGTGCACCACTGCCAAAAACCGTGATTTTGTGCTCGTTTGCTATAATCTCTACTTGTCAAAAAAAACACACTTTTTTGGGCCTTGGTACATAAATAACTATTTCAGTAAATTCTATGCCAATGAGAAAATTCACAAATCTTCATTTTGTTATTTATTAAATGCTTAGTTCTATGAAAATTATTAAGGATAATGATTTGGAGTAAGTTTTGTTGAAAAATTTCATTTTTAACTCGGGGTGTTATCTGTGTTTGCTATTTTACAAGCTGCCATACATGATTGTTCGAGAATACAGAATAATTTGGAAATACTTAAATCGAGAGGATCCTTATGACAAGGAAATTGTGTGTTCTTTTAAATAAGGAAAAATTAATAAAAATCCAATTAGAGAGGGCTGTGAAATGAATTGTTGTATGTCACGTTACTTTCTAACAACAATTTTTGTGCTGAACTTTTTAACAACATTTTTTGAACTGTAAATCATCTTGGTTTCATTGTTTAACGTAGTTGTAAGGTTATACCATAACATTTTTCCGAAAAATTATGGTATTACTGCAAATAGGGCGGATTCGGTACCACACATTCATAATGCAAAAGATTTGTTCATTTGCTTGACTCCGTACAAGTCATTAAAGGTAGGGTCATTCAATAAATAACGGGACAAATGGATGTAGCTCACAAACTGAAGGAACAAAAAATGGTTATTATTCAACAAAAACTATGTAAGCCCTAAACCCTAAACTGTAAGAAAAATGTAAGTTTTGATATGACTATGTATGTCAGCTGTTGCTGAAAATTCAGAAGATGAACTTTTGAAGGATTTTGTTTTTTAAACTATGTCGATTTGTCGCCTATACTTTATTCATTGTCTACAACACTACAGTACTATCTTCTTTTACTATTTTGATGTTGTTAGTAGGATAATATTATAAGTATTTTTGAAAATGGTAAAATCTTTTTAATGCAATACATTAGTATACCTCAAAGGAAAGGAACACCAACTGCAGCGTCTATTTAACCAACAGAAAAACACCAAAAACTGCACCAAAAACTTTACTCGGACACGTGTTTCAACAGCTAAGCTGTTATCATCAGCGATACCGATACTAAAAATAAAAACAACGGGAAGCTTATATATACTATCTGCTTATCACGCATCGTTAAACTTAATTGATTCTTAGATAAGCTTAAATAATTCCGAAAATCCTAATGGACCGTTATCATCATAATTCATAAGCAAATTTCTGTTTTTAAAAATTTCTAAACTTTCATAAGAATCAAGTTCGTTTTATTATCTACCCTCTTAATTAATTCAATGTCGCCTACTCTATGGCCATTTTCAAGCATATGCATGGCAACACTGGACCTATCTGTGCGATGATATTTGACATGAGCTACGTGCTCTTTAAAACGAGTTTTAATAGGTCTCTTGGTTTGCCCTATATATACTTGGTTACAGTCTTTACAATTAATTTTATATATTCCCGATTTATCACACATTTCTATTGGGTCTTTCGGATTGCCTAAAAGATTTTGCAAGTTGTTACTACTAGAGGTTACTGTTTTATAATCAAATTTTGAAAATATTTTTGAAGACCTTTTGTGTATGTGGGATAATTTGGTAATTTGACATATTTCTTATCTATTTTGCTATTACTAGTTCCTAACGTTGTAATGTTTCTAATGTTTAACTTATGTTTATGTTTTCTAATTATGTTTGTGACAATTGATTCTTGAAAACCATTGTATGATGCAATCTGCTTAATATTTCGCAGTTCTTTATCAAAGTTTTGTTTTGACAATGGGAAATGTAATAATCGGTGAATCAAAAGTTGAAAGATGCAAGTTTATGTTGCATACTATGGTTGGAATCATTTGTTATAAACCTCATAGTGTTAGTGTCTTTACGATAAATATCTATATCTAGTTTGTTGCCATTTCTTGTCACTAAAGTGTCTAAGAAAGGTAACTTAAGGTTTGTTTCTGTTTCATAGGTAAACTTGATCGTCTCAAATTTTGAATTTAAAATTTCTACAAATTGCTGAGGGCTGTAAACTTTAGTGTCGATGACTGCAAAAACGTCATCTACATATCTACACCAAATTCTAGGAAAATAATCTAATTTATTTTTTATATCAGTTTCAAATTTACCCATGAACAGGTTAGCCATAAACGGAGATAAGCTGTTACCCATTGTTGTACCATAATTTTGTTGATAAATATTATTGTTAATTTGAAAGTAGGTTTGACTCATACATAATCTTGCTAATTTAATAAAATTATCTACTTCTGAATTGTCTAAATGGTTTTGGTGTAACATATCTTTCAAATAATCTAAAGTGATATCTATCGGAACGCTTGGAAACAATGAACAGACATCGAATGAAACTAAAACTTCGTTCTCAGTCAGCTCAATGTTTTTAATTTTTTCAATAAAATCGTATGAATTTTGAACACTGAAATTTGATTGTTGATATTCAAAACTGTTGAATTTATTTGACAACCATTTAGATATCAGATAAGTAGGAGCATTAATACCTGAAACAATGGGACGCATTGCTTTTCCGGGTTTATGTATCTTAGGTAAACAATACATTCTAGGAAGAACCGGGTTAGATACCGTTAGTCTAAACCTAAGTTGTTTTGGTATAATATTTCCACATTCTAATAAGACTCTACGGGTATCAGCAATCATTTTGGGAAGAGGATTTTTAGATATTAATGAATAGGGGCCTTCATTAAGCATCACCTGAACTGACTCAAAATAATCCTCTTTGTCCAAAATAACTACTTTATTGCCTTTATCTGCTTTGAGATAACAACAATTTTTCTCTTTAAGATTTTTAACAATGTTTATTTCTCTCGCGTTAAATTTAAATTTTGGTAACTGCTGAATATTATCTGAAATTTGAATTTTACAGGCATTCCTAATGAATTTTTTAGAATTATCGTCTAAAAGTTTGATCGAACTTTCAATTCCTACAATAATCTTATCTATGGGCGCTTTGTTAAATTTGAGGTTATATTTCAAGCCTTTATTCAACAAAGTTAATTCGTCATTGTTAAAAATCTCCGAGGATTTGTTTACCACTATGTTAGATTTTTGGGGATCAAGTCTGTGCACCTCTTTTTCTTTTTTAGATAATTCTGTGAACTTTTGTTGTGGGTCATCTTTTTTGCCAAAATTTGTGTTGAATAATTTCATTAATATGGTGCAAAAACTTAATCCATTGAACATACTCGTCATCATTTAATCCTGAAGTCAGTTTTAAATGTAACTCATATGCTTCTAACTCTAATTTACCTAATTTACCATAATGACATTTAATTTCCAAATCTAACCATTTACGCTTAGCAAATTCAAGCGCCTTTTACATGAGTATGAATTAAAATTTGTATAAACTTTAATAAATTTTGGAAAAACACCTGCTTTGCGGCAAGATTTAAGAAATTCAATGAAAAGCAATGCGCCCCATTGTTTCAGGTATTAATGCTCCTACTTAGCTGATATCTAAATGGTTGTCAAATAAATTCAACAGTTTTGAATATCAACAATCAAATTTCAGTGTTCAAAATTCATACGATTTTATTGAAAAAATTAAAAACATTGAGCTGACTGAGAACGAAGTTTTTAGTTTCATTCGATGTCTGTTCATTGTTTCCAAGCGTTCCGATAGATATCACTTTAGATTATTTGAAAGATATGTTACACCAAAACCATTTAGACAATTCAGAAGTAGATAATTTTATTAAATTAGCAAGATTATGTATGAGTCAAACCTACTTTCAAATTAACAATAATATTATTATTATCAACAAAATTATGGTACAACAATGGGTAACAGCTTATCTCCGTTTATGGCTAATCTGTTCATGAGTAAATTTGAAACTGATATAAAAAATAAATTAGATTATTTTCCTAGAATTTGATGTAGATATGTAGATGACGTTTTTGCAGTCATCGACACTAAAGTTTACAGCCCTCAGCAATTTGTAGAAATTTTAAATTCAAAATTTGAGACAATCAAATTTACCTATGAAACAGTAACAAACCTTAACTTACCTTTCTTAGACACTTTAGTGACAAGAAATGGCAACAAACTAGATATAGATATTTATCGTAAAGACACTAACACTATGAGGTTTATAACAAATGATTCCAACCATAGTATGCAACATAAACTTGCATCTTTCAACTTTTTGATTCACCGATTATTATCTTTCCCATTGTCAAAACAAAACTTTGATAAAGAACTGCGAAATATTAAGCAGATTGCATCATACAATGGTTTTCAAGAATCAATTGTCACAAACATAATTAGAAAACATAAACATAAGTTAAACATTAGAAACATTACAACGTTAGGAATTAGTAATAGCAAAATAGATAAGAAATATGTCAAATTACCAAATTATCCCACATACACAAAAGGTTTTCAAAAATATTTTCAAAATTTGATTATAAAACAGTAACCTCTAGTAGTAACAACTTGCAAAATCTTTTAGGCAATCCGAAAGACCCAATAGAAATGTGTGATAAATCGGGAATATATAAAATTAATTGTAAAGACTGTAACCAAGTATATATAGGGCAAACCAAGAGACCTATTAAAACTCGTTTTAAAGAGCACGTAGCTCATGTCAAATATCATCGCACAGATAGGTCCAGTGTTGCCATGCATATGCTTGAAAATGGCCATAGAGTAGGCGACATTGAATTAATTAAGAGGGTAGATAATAAAAACGAACTTGATTCTTATGAAAGTTTAGAAATTTTTAAAAACAGAAATTTGCTTATGAATTATGATGATAACGGTCCATTAGATTTTCGGAATTATTTAAGCTTATCTAAGAATCAATTAAGTTTAACGATGCGTGAGACAGATAGTATATATAAGCTTCCCATTGGTTTTATTTTTAGTATCGGTATCGCTGATGATAACAGCTTAGCTGTTGAAACACGTGTCCGAGTACAGTTTTTGGTGCAGTTTTTATTAGTATACCTATTTCCTCTATGGTTTTAATTAAAATAATTTAAGTGAACAAGCCGGTGTTTATGTTTTGTGTAATATTTTTGGCACTTGGTTGCTTGGAGGCCTTGGGCGCCAAATTTGGTAATGGAATTTACTCTCCCACGACTTAACCTCTCGGGTAGCTACATTAGGAAAAACAGTTTTCGGAGGGATACAATATTGGTAAACATAAGTCACATCGATGTAAAAATATATGCTACGGCGACCTAGGCGATGTTTAGACGTCGTGTTGGAGGAGCGAGAATGGGTTCCCAAAACACGATGCACGGCGTTCCCAAGTCGTATCTTTGGAGGTTCAATATTTAGTTCAAATGACTTACCACATGTTTCGCAACTGCTTGATATGAGTTGCGAAGAATTTCAATTTGAATTTGAAAGGTAACTACTCACATGTAAGATAATGACAACGTTTAATTATGGTTATTGGTGCTATACGAAATTTTATGGATTTCTAGTTGCTGATAACTGGGTGTTTCCATAAAATTTATATTTAAGAAAATTGTACTTTATTGTTAAGTCATAAACATAAAAGGAAACCCCTAGTACCACAAAAAAAATATAGGATGTGCTTAGTATTAAAAATTTTCATTTTAAAATTATCCAAAACACAAAATTATAAAACCATTGGTCGTGACGTCAATACTCGTATGAATCAAATATAAATGGTGGTTTGTTTATGAAAAGCACCACTAATTTATTACTTAAAAACAGTCGCATACAAATCAATCAACCCAATCATGTTACTAGACAAAGCCAGCATGCTACGCATGCGTTAAGTCTAAAAATGAATTAGCTTCTAAAGAGCAGACAGTCATGAACAATAATTAGTACTTACATTAACATTCATTAGTTGAGTAATCAATATGAATGCAGAGTATATACTTCATGTGTATTCGTATAATGAGTCGAGAGTATTCGGGTGTGCGCTCGCAACGAATCGAGAGTAGGTGAGGACGCACAAACGACATAACATATGAATATAGAAGATATAGATGTAGTACGAATAGAAATTATTTATTAAAAAATATTTAGAACCGGATTTATTGGCTCGTCCGCTTTAACGTAATACAACAAAGATTGGCTGTTTGGTTCGCATAACGCTCGCAGTTATGCGTGAATCCTCTATAGTTAAACCATTCCAAAATTTGCAAAATTACGAATATTTTGATTTTTTATTCGTGTTTTTACGTAATATGGTTCCGAAGTTATAAAAATTACAGTATTCGTATAACAATGTAAAATTGCTCGAAAAACATTTTTAAAAAATGATAAATTTTATTAAACATTATGTGATAGGGTCATGAAAGGAACGTTTTTCTTAAATAATTTTTTTATCTGTTATAATTTAGAAATTATGGCCGTTTTAGTTTTAGAATGAAATTTTGTCGTAAACGTTTTTCGCTTATAACTTTTGAAAACACGCGAGGTCATACTGCTTTTCAAATTTTGAAAATCGGTCCGTAAACAAGCGAGTTGTGATCAACTTACGACTCAATTTGCTTGAAATTTGTTTGACAATTTTTAACATTTTTTTAACCTCGAAGATGCTCTCGTACAAAAAAAATCTAAATAAAAAATAAAGACACATCTTTCGTAAACTCGACACTTTTGTCCAAACAAAAATATCTCAAGCCGTTCTAATGTGAGACGAAATTGAAAAAATTTTCGCATGTACTCCATGTGAATTCCTAAAATGTGAATTCGTAAAATGAATCGAGAGTATTCGGTAAAAACGAAGGTGAGGACGCACAAACGACATACCTAACATATTAATATAGATTTATACGAGAATTGACGTCAGGATATAGACAACTTGTTTTGGCGCCAATTTTCAATATTTGAATTAAATACACTTTTTAATAAGTACATTGTAATTGAAAAAAATTACAACTGGCAAACGTTTTTTATATGTACGGACTTTTAGTTCGCACATTTTATAAAAGTTGGAAAATACCCAATTCTAAATAACCGCTTTTATTTATACATTTTGACTTAGTGCCTTTAACTGTGGTTCTTGATACATTAGTACATAGTATAAAAGTTGTTTATCATTTAATTAAACACAATTTTTATTTAAACACGTTTTTCGATTTGATTCTTACCGAGATGCAATATATTTATTATTATTCCAGATCTTATGAAATAAAATGGGGAGTTACGCGACGATTTCCAAACCGCAAATTTTAAAACCCCTTTTTTTCACTTTTTCCGACGAATTAGAGTTAATCGGTCCGTAGGTAAACAAGATATCAAGAAAACCACCATTCCGATTTTTATTAAACTTTGTACATTGACCTTATTTATAATTTCGCAGATCCGATTAGATTAGACAATAAGGCCGTTAACCTACAGATTTTAGATTTTTTAAATATTTAGAAAAATATTCATTTTATACATTTTGTTCCAAATAAAAGTTGTTTATAATTTAATTATACACAATTTTCGTTTAACTATTTTTTTGATCCGATGAGTAATTACTGAGATATAGGTTCCTATCAATTACGTGACAATAATTGTTGTAACAATATCTCCACCAATATCAAGTTTACAAAAAAGTTGAGGAAGAAAAGTTGTTGGAAATTCTATTGTCTATAGCTTTTGTTTAAACCATTTTTACCTAAAACGCAATTTTAGTTTCGCCTATCAGGGCGATAATGAGTTCTGCGGTAAACGCTTGTTTTCAAATATTTTCAAAAAGATATAAAAGAAAAGTTTTGTAATTTACATTATCTACAACGTTTATTGGCACTATAATACTGGATTTATTCAATTTTTCTATGCAAAAATAATTTCCTATATTTTTATAAAACCTCTGTATTTGGTTCTTTTTTAGTACCTACTAAAAAATCCCAGCGGAGTATATTAATCAATTAGTGAAGACGTACAATACTGATGAGTTAGTTGGAACTAGTTTATTTTTCTCAAAGATATCACTTTATGTGGTTTATTGAAAATACTTACAAATTCGTTATAATACATAATTAAAGGAAAAAAGGTGTACACAATTACATACTAATGATATTTATACGATTTCGATTCTAAATCATCTAGTCTAGACACTAAAATAAAGTATGTACCTACCATGGATAAACATCATCTATATCAAAACAGTCAGAAAGTTTTGCAATAAATTGAGGAAAAAAGCTCAACTTTGTCGCAATTTTCCACTACAAAACGATGCTGACATGCTGTATGCACTATATAAAACTTTAACGTTCGATCAACTGCAGAAGACTGACAAAACTGAAAATAATATTATATTACGCTTTCAGTATACAAAACGAATACAAAACTAATACATAATTAAGATTCGCTGAATTGACAAAGTTTGCAACAATTTTGTAGATACATATCTTAATGCGTTTTTACCATACGACGACAAAGAGAAACAAGCTTTTACCGTAGAACTTCACTACGTCCCGGTACGAATAAACGTCAAAGAATAAATTAAAATTATGGATATGTTGTAAAAAAAACATTAAAGAATGTGTAAAATCAATATTTTGTAAATATTCTATGATTTCGAAAATCTATCTAGGTTAACGGCCCTTTCGGCTTGATAAATTATGCCCAAAATCTAATCTGATCTGCACTATTATATATAAAACTCATATGCAATGTTTTATAAGAATCTGTACGACCGTTTTCCTGACATTTTATTTATAAGATATAAAGTAAAAATCACATAACTACGTTGTAGAAAAAAAAACACATTTATTAAGAAAAGGTGCATCGCAAAGCAATTTGTTAAATCGAAGTTAACATTTCATTATCGTCCAACAATAGTTTTATTTATTTATTTATTTGTATGGTACATTTTAAATATTGTATTGTGATGTAAGTGTTATGTATGGTGCCCCAAAAGATCAGTATAAACCTGTTTAGTGTGGTGACGAAATCGTGTGCAATTGTGGATTGGTTCGTCTTCGCAAAGCATTTTTGAAGCAAATGTTTAGGAAACCACTAAAACCTAAACATGCCAACCCTTACCCACCTTAGTATTTATATGTAATAATATTAATTATGTGTGTAACCATTATAGAAGGTAAATACGAACATAAAATATAACAGCACAGCCATTGCATGACGACATAATATAATGGATCGGTCCAAGCGCCAGTCACGACAATGACGAAAAAATAGTAGGTTAAAGAAATAGCAAAAAATATGGAAAAACAGATAATCAGGACATATAATACAAAATATTGCTGAACTTTAGATGTCATTAAACCAGCTATCGTATCTCGCACGGATTTGTCAGCTGATCAAATTCTCAAATTACGTACCGTTGTCGATCCATATTTTTCTGGTCAAAGCCGACGTTGGGCTACACCAACTTAATACCTCATGAGATTAAAACTTTCGCTTCTCCCATCAAGCAACATTACTATAGGGTGTCCCCGTTCATGCAAAGCAAATTGATGAGGAGTTAGATAAAATGTTACAATTAGATGTTGTGGAGAAATCAAATAGTGCTTGGTCGAGCCCCATTCTGTTAGTGAAAAAGAAAGTGGAACTCATCGTTTTGTGTGTAGCTTCCGAAAATTAAATAAAGTTACCGAAGGCTACCTTTTTACCTTACGTATATACTATTTTAGACCAACTACGTGATACTAAATTAATCTTTTTTTAGAACTCAAGTCTGCTTACTGGCAAATTCCGCTTAGTGAGAATCAAAACAATTTACCGCTTTTACCGTGCTTAATAGAGGGTTATTTCAGTTTAAAAGATTGCCGTTTAAATTAACCAATGCTTCTTGGCAACGATTGATAGACAAGATTCTTGGTCCCGAGTTGGAACCTTACGTTTTTGTTTACTTAGACGATACAATTATTTGTACACCAACTTTCGAAAAACATATAGAGGTCTTAGCTGAAGTTCTTAAAAGATTTTGGAAAGCGAACCTCAGGTTAAATTTCGATAAACGTTTCCGAAATTAAACGTTTGATAGAATGGCGTCTTGGTATTGCCGGTTCATACCAGAGTTTTCGTCTGTCATCTCACCTCTAACGAATCTATTAAAGCAATCATCTAAATTTATCTGGACTCCCCAGTGTGAGGAACCATTTGAGTTAATAAAGAAATGTTTAGTTTTCGCTCCGATTTTATCGTGTCCAAACTTTAACTTGCCGTTTACTGTGCAGGCGGACGCCTCCGATTATGGAATCGCAGCCGTTCTGACACAGTCTATGGAAATGAGGAACGAGTCAGCTGCTATAATAGCAGATCCTTGACTCGTAATGAAAGAAAATTTTCAATCACAGAAAAAGAATGTCTTGCCGTGTTATGGGCTATCGATAAGTTAAGACCTTATCTCGAAGGCACACACTTTACCGTCATTACCGACCACGCGTCGTTGGTATGGTTGCATAACTTGAAAGATTCAACAGGTCGTCTAGCACGATGGGCTGTTCGTATGCAACAGTATAGTTTCGATGTCATCCATCGAAAAGGCTAGGACCATGTGGTGGCTGATACTCTGTTACGTGCCATGCCGATTTTAGACACTATCGTTCTTGGTAATGCCGAGATTATTGATGAACCCTCTACCAAGCCAGATAAATGGCTTAATAAGTTAGTTACTTTCAGAGTGCAGCCCCCAGACTTTTCCGAACTGGAAAATTTCTGCGGGAAGCTTTTCAAGCATGTTTCGGTCGACTACCCAAACTTGGGTACCGACACAGATAATTGGAGGAGGTAGTCCCGAAGGAGGGATAACCTGCCCTATTACGTAAGTTTCATGACGAGCCCACTTTTGGTCATCTGGACGTTTCAAAGACGTATGATCGTCTAGCTCAAATTTACTATTGGCCAAAGATGAGAGTGGATGTTGGCCGTTGCGCTCGCAAATGTCAAATTTGCATTGCTCAGAAACCTGAACAACAGCGTCCCTTAGGACTTATGACACGTCATCCCGTTGTGGAGAAACCTTGGCAAATGATTGCCACGGATATCGTTGGACCTTTACCCCGGTCGAAAAGTGGATATTCATATGTGTTAGTTGTGTCGGATTGTTTTTCAAAATTAGTGTTATTTTTCCGTTACGTAACGCACCTGCAACATCAGTTACTAAGAGATTGGAGGAGGACGTCATTTTGATGTTCGGTGCTTCACAGTACCTTTTATGTGATAACGGAACTCAGTTCCGAAGTAAAGAGTTCGCCAAGATGGTGGCTCAATATAATTCTCGTATAATATTTAACGCGCACTATCACCCTCAGGCAAATCCTTCTGAGAGGGTAAATCGTGTTATGAAGACTATGCTCGCATCGTATGTTAGCAATAATCATCGCGACTGGGATAAGTATCTGGGCAAGGTAACCTGTGATATTCGTACTGCCGTTCATGAAGTTACGGGTATGACTCCGTACTTCACAAACTTTGGTCAAGAAATATGTCTAGACGGTTCACGTTTTGGTCATACTAATGACATCAACCAAATTGACGATCTCGCTTTTCCCGATTGTACCTATCTGGCTCCTCCACGCCATTTCTTTAATGACCGGGATATAAAAAACGCTTAGAGGCTCGAAAAAGTATTATGACTTGCATCGTCGGGCCGCTTCTTTTGAGGTGGGAGTTACCGTTTGGAGGAGAAATTATGTTCTCTCCGATGCTTCCCGCTACTTTTCTTTCAAATTGCCTCCCAAGTTTGTGGGTCCTTCCTTACACCACGCAAGGTGTCTTATCTAATCTATCAGCTGTCTGATGCTTCCGCCGTTTTGAAAGGCGTGTGGAACGCTAAAGATTTAAAACTCGATCCCTCGGTAGAATAATTTGACGTTAGTCGGTGTCAGTTGTCGTTGGGGATTAAAGCAATGTCCAAATCCGTGACTGGCAACGTTTCCTCTTTGGTGACTTGTCATCGATCGCACCGTGTAAATATTATATTAGGTGTAAGTTATTTAGTAAAATTACAAAACTGGTCTTGTAATATCGTTTCGCTCTAGTTAGAGTAAGTTTAGAAGGGGGGTGATGAGTTTTGGTATTGGATTTTAGTTTTAGTATTTAACTTGATAATAATTTGGAAAATTAATATCTGGTAAAGGAGTGTTACCTTACTTCGCGGGTATTTTTGGTTTCGATGCTTATATGGAAGTTCCGTGCAAAATGCAAATTGTCGGTTTCGATTGTAGATGTTTACCATTAATTAAATAAAATGTATTGCATTTTTTTATGTATTTATTAATAGTACACCACGATTTGTTGATTATGGTTTTAGTTGATAGAGTGTCGGGGTAAATATTAAAAAAAAGGATTTGATTAAATTTTTTTTGAATAGAGAATTGACTTTTGATTCGGGTTGAGATCGTTCTTAATGTTTCTGTAACGTTCACAAGTTAGTCAATGATGAAATATATCATTACGGTGGAACCATTCCGGTTTTTGTAAAAGTGTTCCATGTGACGTAGTAACGGCACGAATTGGATCCTTGGTTATGGTTAGTGCAAACGTATTATACGAATTTTTACGATCATCAAGTCAAAAGAAAAAGAAAATAGGAAAATTGTGATAAGCGACTAACAACAACATGGCAGTGAGTAGAACTAAACCGGTTGGGGAATTACGTCTTAAAACTATTAAAAATTTTGAAAGCATCCGTGGAGTTTAATAACGTTTAGGATAGGAATTAATAGGGGATTTACTTTTTTATCTTTTACTTGTAAAACACACACCTTTAACAAAATTAAGTCTTCGTTTTTGGTATTATACGGCCTTGTGTTTAGTTGCGTCGGGGGCTTGATCGACCAGCTTTTATTTCAGTTATGAAAATTAATTATGTGTTTTAATTTTTTTTGGAAGGCAGTTTGAATCTTGTACATCCCTTTGATATAATTAAATAGACCAGTTTCGAATCTGTGGTTTGTTCATTGGAATTTATTGAAACATAATTAAAGAAAGGAATTTCCTTTTTTTACACTTCTTCAGCGAGTTGCGTAAGTATTTTAAAAAAAGGTGGCTGCCTAATTACGATTAATTGAGAGGTACTTAAGAATACGTTAACTAATTAGACTAAGAAAATGCCAACAGTTAATTGTAACGACATGTGTGCGTTTAAAGTGCATAGCGCTATCTAAGCGACAGCTTTAATGCTTGAAAACCAAAGTTTTATCGACACACCAAAGTTTTATCGACACGTGTGTTTCAAGCATTAAAGCTGTCGCTTAATAGCGCTAGCACTCACATTCGTTACAATTAACTGTTGGCATTTTCTTAGTTTACTATTCATACGTGTCAATGTTTTACACGAGATGTCGTACGACACACATTTTACTAACTAATTAGGTAAGTGAGAATTTTATTAGACAAAACCCACCCCATTCGCGACTTGAGCTAGTTGGTATTTACATCTTAGGAAGCTTCGTTTTTGAGGATGTATCATTTTGGCCCCAACGTTAAATTAAATTTAACAATAGTTAAATGAATCTAACTGCTAAGCCGTTATACGAACGCTATCTATGAGAGTACGTCGGACAAAAAGCTATAGACAATAGAATTTCCAACAACTTTGCTCCTTTAACTTTTTTTGTATAATTGACATTGGTGAAGATATTATTACAACAATTAGTGTCACGTGATTGTTATATCTCAGTAATTACTTATCGGTTCAAAAAATAGTTTAAACAAGAGTTGTGTATAATTTGGCTACATTGATTATGCCCAAAATCTAATCAGATCTGTGGAATTATAAATAAGGTCCATGTACAAAGTTTCATAAAAATCGGACCGATGGTTTTCTTGATATATCTTGTTTACATACGTACGGCAGCATGTGAAGTAAAAATCTCAAAATTAATTATTTCGGCGGAAAGGAATTGTGACAATTAGGTAATTATTCTATTATCTCACATTCTCCAGTATCTACATCGCAATATAATATATATTCTTCAAGAAAGTAATTTGAATTGCAGTAAGTTAACAATGTTTAAGTAATACCAATTTTATATTTTAGGCGCTGATATTAATTCACCGCCACATAAGTAGGTCGCTGTCAAGTAGCTACCAATTCAAGGGTTTTAATAAAGTTCAGTGCACATGGTTAATAAAACAACATATAAAAATATATAGTCATATTGCTCATTTTGTACATCACTCAAGAGAGCATCACAATTTATACGTCAATAAATTTTTGCTTGCATAAACTTAAGAATGATAATATTATCTTTATAAAGAAGCAAAACAACGACGTGGTGTTCATAAAAATAAACTAACTAAAATATCGCATCGCAAAATAAATGATTGAATAACAAGTTGATAATAGAAATATCGATAGAATAGATAAAGCATTATATGCAGTCATTTGGGTAGTAGCTTAAACTAAGTTTTAATTAATATTACAATTGTGCTCTTCCAAAAATGTAGGTAGGTATATGTTTACTTCCGTTGCTTCGATATTTTATCTAAGTTTGAGTAACAAGTAAAAAATTTAAAAATTCAAAAATTCACAAGTATTACAAATTTACTAAAATAACTGATTAGAATAATGTAAATACTTACAGAAGAATTAGGTTTCGCAGGAGACGTTGATCTCAACTGAATCTCGACTAATTGGCATTTATTTAAAATAAATAAAGATTAACAACGCCAGTAATTAAAAATAAAATTTAAAATAAGCAATTAAAAGACAAACTTCATTTAATTACAAACGAACGGTAAATACAATTTCGATTTTTTTTCTGTTGTTGAATATTCTTAGAGATGCATGAAACAAACATGAGGTTCAAGGGTTATGTTACAGTTCTAACACCATTAAACCTAATCATTTATTTGGAATTAATCAAATCAATAAATTAACTGATCTACATGTCTACAGGGTGGTGCTCCTAATAGCAACAGCTATACGGACTAATTTTAGCTTCATTTTGATACCAAAACCATTAACCTATGACCCGTTTTTAAAAGCACCACCTTGTATATGTTACTCTCAAATCCAGAAAACGCTCATTGAGCGAAGAAAGGCTCACAACGCGTTGTGGTCAGTGTATAACATTTTTGCAGAGAGCTGCAAGGAAATAAAAATCTAATCTTACCATTGGCCCAGATATTATTCCAAGCTTTTTTATCAAGGACCGTTTAACTGTGCTATCGGATCCACTTTTACACATTTTTAATTTCATCTTTTAAACAACTGCGTGCTTTCCTGACGCATGGAAGACGGCTCGGATAGTTCCCGTTTTCAAGAATGGTGATTGAGCAAACGTTGCCGACTATAAGCCAATTGCATTGTTGATCAATTTCTTTTAATTATTTGAGTTCGTACTCCACGATCTGATGTCCAAACGTGTTTTTCATCGCCTTTCGCACGCTCAACTTGGTTTTGTAGCAGGAAAACCTATGGTTACAAACATTACCGCTATAACGGAGTTTCTAGCACGATCTCTAGATTGTGGGGTTTAAGTTGACGTCATTTACACTGACTTTAGTAAGGCATTTGATAGAATTAACCATCGGATCATAGTCTCTAAACTCGAACTCTTTGGAATTTCCACGCACATCATTTCGTTCTATACTAACTACTTGAGTCACCGTCGTCAATTCGTTCAGATCGCGGGTTACAGATCTAGTACCCACATTGTTCCTTTGGGTGTTCCTAGGGATCTGTGTTGGGTCCGCTACTATTTTTAATTTTCATTAATGATGTGTGCAGTATTTTTAGAGTTGAGTGTTTGCTGTATGCAGATGATATGAAAATCTATTTCCAGATTCACTTGATATCTGAGGTTTTTATATTACAGGAGGACCTTAATAGATTTTACAGCTGGTGCGAATATAATAAGTTATACTTGAATATCTCTAAGTGCGCTGTAGTATCGTATTCCAAGAGTCTATCCTATCTATTTCTTTATACTCTCAATAATTTGCCCTTATCGCGCCGTAATCAAGTGATAAAGACCTTGGTGTTACCTTCGCCTCTTCTTTATCTTTTTCTGAGCATACGCAAATAGTTTCATCTACGGCATATAGAACTTTGGGTTTTGTAATATGCTATACTAAAGACATAGTGGATCAAAAACCTTTGATGGAGGTCTTTAATAGTCTGATTCTGTCGACTGACGCTTGAATATGCGTCGGTAGTATGATCTCCTTCCACACAGCATTTCGTACTGATGGTATCTATCCTTGTGTTGGTTTTCAGCAGGACATGTTATTAAAGAGGTTTGGTTATACTAGCCACAAAACATCAATAGGCTGTTCTGTTTTTATTCAATCTAATAAGTGGTGCAGTGCATAACCCTAATTTGCTTTCTCTACTGTACATAAAGGTACCAAGGATAGGCGCTAGACACCAGACTACTTTTAGTTTACTGACACCTCGTACGAATTTATTCCGAAGTTCGCCAGTAAATCGTGTATGTAGGATATTTGAGAGAACTCAGAGTTCATTGGATATTTACAGTGCTCTTTCAAGTGACATTAAGAAAGTTTTTATACATCGTCAGTGTTTAAGTACATAAGAATTTCGTCTGTATTGGATTGTTGTAAAATCTATAATGTATATAACAGTGTATGATCTGTCTATTTCCCCATCCATGCATGGCACATTGCTGTTTGATGGGTGTATTAAATAAATAAATAAATAAATAAATAACTATTAAAAGAGCCCCTCTTTAAATTATTAAGTATTAGGTAGTTTCCTAACCGAAGTTAGAACTTCACTGAGGAGTGTGCCGAAGCATTCTTCTTCAATGACATTCAAGTTTCTTCTATCCGACGTTTCGGTTGCGTGTATGCAACCTTTTTCAAGGTATCAAAGATTTAGAATGTCAATGTCCATTTGTGCCCGTCATTCACCATTTCATCTTCTTATTATTTAACTTTCCATTGTTCTATGACTTCTACTTCTGCTGTACATAAAATGCGTATTTTTACCTTTTTCCATTTTTTTTCTTATTTTTAATTTTTAATCCTTTCATCTCTTCCTCCCTTCCTATTCTTCTTCTTCATTCATACTTTCTTAAACCTAACTTCTTAAATTAATAATTCTGCTGTTGTCTTATCATATTGTCATTTTACATTGTCCTTTCGACACCCTTTTCTTTGTCCTTTACTTTCTTTTTAACCAACAGAAAAACACCAAAACGGCACCAAAAAAGTTTACTTTCTTTTGTTTAGGGGGTGGATGAACCTTTACGTCCTTTACATATTTCTCTTTGTGGCTGTTTGATTTACTTGCATTCTCTTTGACTTTTCTTTCAGTTCTTATGTTTGCATTTAATTATCATTTTTGTTTTTCTAATTTTTCCCCGCTTGTTTAATTGTAATCCTTCTCTTCATTACTTTTATCTTCTTATAAATTCAAATTCACTACTTAAAATTCCTTAACCTTCTTTTTCTCTTTGCTGCATCTAAGCTTTGTAACACTTCTTTGATTATCTCAATTCATTTTCCTTCCATAATTATCTATCATGGTTTTTTCTTTAATCCCCTAAACAACTTATTCCTATTTCTTAACATCTAGTTTTCATTCACACTTTTTAATAGCTACTTCTTAAACTTTACCATAATTTTATAATTTATTCGTTGGCATGTTACATTGCCTTTTCCAACTCTTTTTCTCCATCCCTTTATATTTTTTACAGGAGGTAGATGAGCTTTTATATCCTTTTTCTCTCTGGAGCTACTTGGTTTACTTGAATTTTCTTTGATTTTTCTTTTATTTAATATTTAATTCTTGTTTGTCTAATTCTTCCCAAATCTCTTCTATTATCAGCTTTTCATTTTCATTGTTCTTCTGATTGTTAATTATTGCTTCATCCGTTTCTTCTACCAATGCTGGTTTTAATTCAGTCTTGTATTTTACGACTTTTTACCTTAAATATCTGCATGTTATCTTAGTACGATTCCTTGTTTTCATCCATCTCCCTTCCTGCTTGCATTGTTTTAAATTTTTCCGTGTCATTTTTAAATTGCTTATTCCTGTTTGTTTCATGTTGAATCTTCGGTATTTTATCCTTCGCTCAACGTTCATTTCTATCTCTTCATAATTTTCTACCATTATTTCCTGTATACTTCGTTTTTCTTCCTTTTAACTTTATTTTCTACTTTATTCTTTATTTGATAAAACCTATGTTCTGTGTTAATTTTAAATTCGCTCGTACCTTTATTTAATTTGCTTGTTGTTATTTCTTCCAGTGGGTAATCATAGATCATTGTGATGTGGAGCGTCCCCTTGCCTTTACAGTCGCTTCATCTTCTCTTAATGTTCTTGAAACAAACAATACTAGTATCCTCCCTTCATTGTCTTCATCTTCTCTTCTTCTTTCCAGTGTATCTCCCATTCAACTTTGAACTCAACTCCTCCTTCTTTGCTTGTCTTATACGTCATTTGCCTCATCACAAGTTTCTCTATTTCTGACTGTACGTTTTTTAAACCTGCTCTGCAATCGAAATTTTCTTCATAACACCTACGATTCTAATTATTTTTCATATTCTTTGTGTTCATACGTCTCCCTTCTTATTTCTTTTCTGTGTTGTGCTACTCTGTCTTCATTCCTCGACTAAGATTAGACGATTTTTCATTTCCTCATTTTCTAGTTTTTTACCTTGTCCTCTTTTTCTAACACACCCACCTATGGGCGTTGAGCGTTTTCTAATTTTTACTAAACATTTCAATTATGTAATCCTTCTGATCTTCCAATTTCTTATCCATATTGTTATTTATTTGTTTTATACTTGTTTGTACGTTTTTCTCTATATTTTCAATATCCTTTTTAAATCTTCTTTCATATTTGTTTGTACGTTTTTTAAATCTTCCTGCCTCCTGTTCTTCAACTTAGGATAAACCTGTGAACGTCCTATCCTCTTCTCCTGATTCTCGCTCAGTATCCATGTCTTCATTTTCTCTAGCCATTCTTCTTGTAAGCATTTTCAATTAGGGTCGCTAATTTATTTGTATTTAAACACAATTCTTCCCGACGTTGCTAGCGCCAAATTTATGTATAAATTTGTTCACCGTAAATTAAACTTTATATTTAATAGACTTTATGTTTTTTAATTTAAAAAAATTATACATTACATTAATGACATTTATTTTTTTATTTTATTTTTTTTTACATTCTAACGTTTTCATAGTTACCCCCAATAGTTTATGCATTCAATAACCTTCCCCAAATTTATATCATTACAATATAGAACAAAAGACATTTAACCAAAAAGAAGCAAGTTTATCTCAGCTTTAAAACGGTGTCTGTTTTAGCCATCTGTAATATACGAATATTTCTCAAAAAAAGGAAATTAAAATTTAAAATGCGATTCCGCCTCCTGGCGGCCATTCTAGAAAATTAGAAATAAATTCCAGAATATTTTCTTGCCACTTCAGTAATAAATTTGTTTATCCAAAGCCTTTCCGACAATTACTTTTCTAGATAGGACCGAGTATCCTTCTTAATTGGCCACCCGGTACATAAAGTGGCATTTTGACTCTTTGATTATGCCTAAAACCTAATCAAATTTTTTACATACCAAGGAATATTAAAAGTGTATCATTGTATTTGCAATATCAAGTTTATATATATATATATATATATATACGCACTTAATTTCGTTTAATGATTCACACTCTAATTTGTATGAAAAATGAGAAAACAGGGTTTTTAAATTTTTCTATTTTGAAATCGTACCATAACTTCATCCAATCTTAATTATAAGAAATACCTATCTACCCTAAAAATAGATGTTCCTAATGTGTTAAGTTTCAAAAGTTTACCTATATAATTAATAGTTATTTACATTCGCGTGCGGAAAATTAAATTTTACAGTGCGAAATAAATTTGGCGCTGTAAGGCGCATACCGAAGCAATAACAATGAGCAACTAGCAATACACAATAAGCAACACGCAATATATGTTACGCAGATCTCGCACACCAAATCAATAATATTGCTTATTTGCTCTAGAATTTCGTTGTTCGCGAAGACGAAGTTAATAAATAATAATAAAAATTACTAGTCTCAAATATGTCGTCGTCTGATGAGGATGAGGTAGTAATAATGTGGCAGTATAGGAGAAGGAGAAATAGGAAACGAAGACGAATTCATCCTTCCTTTCAAGTACTCAAGAATCATGGACCAAGTTTATGGGCCAATGAATTAAACCCACCCAATTTCAGAACTGCTATCGGATGAGTCCAGATACTTTTTCAACATTAGTGGAGATATTAGCACTTTATGTTACCAAACAAGATACTAACTATAGAGACGCGATCACACCACAAGAGAAAGTATTAATTACACTCAGGTAAGCAGCAGGTCTGGATTAGACTTCTCTTTAGCTGATTGGTGTGTTTGGGTTTTTGCCTTGACGAAGTCTATAAAACATTTATCAGTCTCATAAAGGTTACTTGTAGAAACTTTTCTCCGCTTTTCAGAAGGTCCAATGATTGTAGTATTTGATAATTGCTCTGCAGTAGATGATTTTTTTGTTTGAAAACTTTTAACGACAGTTGTGACATCTGTGTGCTTCTCTTGAGACTCTACTGAGGCTGTAATATCTTGTTCTGAATTATCGTCATTATTCATCTCTGCTTCCTCAGATTCACTATCTTCTTCATTTAAACTGGACTCTGTTTCTGTAGGTAATTTTTTTCTTGTTGCGGTTTGGATTTCATGAACGGCGTAACGAACTGCATTACATCTTTTAAGTAATAATCTTTAATTTTCTTGGCTCCGCTTCCTGATGGTGGTTTTTAAATGCTTTTTGCAAGGGCCGTTCGAAGATTCTTCCACTTTTCTTTGCATTGCGAACCTGAAAAAAAATAATTATATAACTTTGTTGCAGGTATCTGGCTGCAGGATGCAGTTTTAAGGCCCTTACCCATATATTTATGAGAGGAGATACTACTGTAGGCTTAATTGTTAAATCATGTACAAAGGCTATATGGGACGTTCTTCAACCACTGTTTATGCCTGTTCCAACAGAGGCAATTTGGCAATCTACGGCACAACGATACTACGAACTATGGGATCTTCCAAACTGCATAGGCTCCATCGATGCGAAGCATTGCCGAATAAAAAAATTTTACAACACCGGATCGCACTATTATAATTACAAGAGTTTTTGTTCGGTGGTACTGATGGTCTGTGCAAATGCTGATGGAATTTTTTTAACCATTGATGTCGGTGAAGCGGGTAAAATGAGTGACGGTTCAGTTTTCCGGTCTTCCACTCTTGGAAGATTGCTAAACAAGGAAAAACTTCTTATTCCGAAGGCAAGACCATTGCCAAATGATGATGTAGATTTTCCATTTTACTTTGTAGAAGACGAAGCATTCCCATTACAAAAAAATCTGATGCCACCGTATCCACAAAGGATTTTAGATAATGAGAAAAGAATATTGAACTACAGATTATCAAGGGGCCAAAAGAGCATTGAATGTGCATTCGGAATGCTAGTATCTAAATTTGAAATTTTTCAAAGGCCAATATTATGTCAAGAGGATACAGCGATTTTAGTAATTAAAAGTGCTTGTGTTCTCCATAATTTTATAAGGGTAGGTTTTCAATTCCACAGATTGTGAAAGATAATAACCCGACACTTAGAAATCCACCAGTACCACCTGTTAACCAGTCTGCTTATGAATTACGTGATTACCTGAAATCTTATTTTTTAAAACCCGAAAACACCTTAGCTTGGCAAGGTAATTATACCGTGTAATCAAAAATTGTAAAAATAAATAAATAAATACCTGCTACTTACTAGATAGTTTTAATTCCCTTGCAATGGCACTCTACGACTTCTCCACTACATCTCTTTTGCTATGGTCTTGCCGTCTATAGTCGTAAATACATGGGTACTTTTCCACAAGCTCCACAAACTTTATATCGTCCGACATGTTCAATAATAAAGTAATAATAATACTAAAAAGTTAATTAACTATATAAAAGCACACCAAAATACAAACAAATAGCCAATTATATTGCATTTCAACACGCACGCCGTGTCGCTAGCAACATAGATTGCTCTGGACAGGCGATAACGATATCACGTTGTGTCGGTGTACGAACCCAGCTTTGAATAAATGTGAAATACGTATCGACAATATTATCCCTTATTGCTTGTTGCCTGTTGCTATACTCAGTATACTATTGGCGCGGAGTAATAAACCTGTCAGAATTATCGAATCTCCCGTATTGCATTGGCGTAGGTACCTGATACGTTTGGAAAATCATATTTTTAGTAAGTAAATACATTATAATAGTAAAATCTACCTTGATATGAATTATTATGTGGTTATATGTTATTTATTTTATTTGTATAGTAGATCACATTACAAATTTTACTTCTTACGTATTATATACCTACCATTATTTTTGTATCTTGGTATAATACCCACATCTACGGCTATGATTCTCGTTTCGTCAGTACCTGGGCTGATGGCAACGTGTTTACACATATTAAACTATTCTCAGACCCTAGATGGGTCGATATGCTGCAAGAGCGGCACAATGATCATATTTTGGTTAGAATTTATTGGTTTTACTTAACCTTAGAAGTACCGATTTCACAAGAAAATAAAGAATTATTTCAAGCAATTATGATTTATTACTCCGCGCCAATAGTATAGTTGCGTATTGCTTCGGTATGCGAGCCGCCTTATAATTATTTTTTGAACTCACTACCTCGAAAACAACGTGTGATGCACTGTGTAGTCAACCAGGAACGCGTGTTTCCCGGTTTAGTCGACCGGGAAACACACAGTGGTGCCAACCCTTTCAAAGTAGAAAAGTTTCATGTTACCGCGATTATTTCATAATAAGGTGTCTATAATTCATTCGTTTATTGTATGAGCTAACATAGCGTGTTGTTTTATATGTTTCTTATTAAGTAACTGAAAGGATAACATCAACAACAAATTTCGTTTTATTGTACGATCGCACAATTTTGCAACCAACTTAACGTAGATGTCAAATATAGTATTCCCTTATTATAGTTCATCTCGTGAAAGAAAATTGGTCTGATAATTTGACGTTTGGAAATTGTTATCGGTGCACCTGTAAAGTGGTTTCGACATAATTGTGTGGATTTTGTGTAGACCATGTTCAATAGTCGCAGAGCAAATATAACCTCAATAACAAAATCGAGCCAGAGAAGGAGACTGTCTGTTCCATTTCAAAACAGATTAAACATATTTTATTTGACTTTAAATGAAGTAAGTGACATTTAGAATTAAATTAATGTATACAGTATCTTAAACAGTGTTACTGTTATATATATTTATCGTACAGTTGGTGCAATTTGAAATTGTTATTCCAGAAGTTCCTGGAGGGTGAGAATCAGATAACGACTGTGCCACATTTACAGTATGAATTATACGAGATGGTCCCGGTGCTGGCTCCATTAAACGATCGGCAATACTAATTTTACTTTGAATGGAGTCATCAACGTAACTTTCAGCCACGCTTGAAGATTTCCATCCTCCAAATTTTTTAAGTGTTAGCAGATCTCCACCTTTATCAGCCAACAGAGTTGCTGCACTTCTTCGAAAACAGTGGCCAGTGTAGTCTTTTGGATTCTCTAACTGAAGGAATTCGGCTACTTGGCTAGGAATTCTACCAATTGTATTAAGCCCTACTGGTGAATTAATACATTTGCCGTTTCTGTAAGTGCAAAAAACCTTTGTTTGCTGCTGGTCTTACATTTCTATATTTTAGCAGCAAGTTTATCGATTCGGGTTTAGTTACTGCAAAACGTCGAGAAACATTTGTTTTTGTTTCTGGTACATTGACGAGAATAACTTCAGATTTGAACTCGATATCATTAATTGACATTTTGCACAACTCTTCACGACGACATGCACCGGAAATACCCATTATTACTACTACCTATAAAATGAATTAGATACTTAGTTTATATGTATTTATGAAATATGTTGCTTATTACACACCTTCATTAATAGAAATGCATTGTCTGGGGCCTCAACAATGAACTTATCAATTTCGTTATCGTTTAAAACTTTGGATTTTTTCGTTTTAAATTGTACGTTTCCTTCTTTAAAAAGGCCACAAGTTTTGTAAATTTTGAAATGTCAACGTTATTGTGTATTGTCAAACAGGACTTTAACATAGAATAATGCGACCAAAGAGACTTTTACTGGAAAACGTTTGAAAATATCCCAGTAAACAATTTTCAGTGTATTTACTAATTTAATGTAATTTGCACCAGTCCAGAAACTTTGAATACATTAATTCATACCGTTTTTTTGACTTATCCGGCAATAAGTTGTCGATCGCCTTTTTGGCCGTTTCTCTTATTTCTGGTGGTGTAAATTCAATTTCAGAATCAGAAGACATAATTAATATTTTTAATTGTGAAATAATTGTAACACAATAAACAACTGTCAAAATTGCAATTGTTTACCTACGGTTCCTTTGATCATTTTTTTTAAATAAAACTTCAATGAAAGTTAGAAATTTATTTGATAATTATTGTTTTATGTTCGTTTCAAAAATATTGTACAATATTCATGCGTGAACAATTTTCTCGCGTTCATGTAAAAATGCGTTCACGCGGGAACATTGTGTTCCCGCACTTATATCGTAAATAACTATTACCTAACGAGTTCGGGAAATTCTCGATAAAGTTAGGTATATTATTTTTGTAACGAGTAACTGTAGTAGTAATTCATAAATAAATAATTTCACAGCTGCTTAGTTTTTTGTGTTTACAAGAAATTTGAGTTGGTAGCACTGTTCCGCCCATTGCTTGTCAATTTTTTGGGAAATTTTTACGCACGCTGTGCGTGCACTGTACGTAATCATGACGTTTCAGGGTCTGTAGTTTTAATGTTAATTTGATGTTTACACGTCAGGAGGCTAAAAAGTTTTTACAATCTTCCTAAAACTATAAGTATACCAGTACAATATTAATTCTGCAACAAATTTTTAAAATGATGCAAAAATAAGTTTTCCTCAAAATTGTTTATCAACATTCTTAATACGCATCTTAAATCAATCAATATATTTAATTTAGAAATGTTGTAAGAGTCACGTTTTCTAATACACACACTAACGTTCATTTATAAAGATTTGTACGTGATAATCAATAAGCCGAATCCTAAAATCCCCGATTAAAATTGAACTAATTAGTTTTCGTAGGTCTGTTTAAGCGGTAAAATTTGTTGCAATATATTTCATAAGCGACGCAACGTAAAGTAAATAATTTGAAACAATTTATTACTTTGAATTTATCCATTTTAATAAGCAATTTCTAAATTTAAATGAAACATTGTTAACGATTGATCTTGTAGATGTAATTTGTAAACTTACCTTTTAAATAACTAAGCAATATTGGGTCATCGGTGATCAACTTGTACAAACCATTTTAATAATAATATTAGTAATAATAATCATTTTATTTATGAAGTTAGATTAAAAAGTGTGTAGAATTCTAAAATAGTCATTTTCAGTAAACAGCGGTAATTCAATATTGCTGGTTACCTTAGGTAACTGCTATAGTATATTAAAGAACTAGTTTCAGAAGACGCATTTTATAAGACAAGTAAAGTAGGAGTTGCTAAAATGCCTTCTGAAACGAATTATTTGTACTATTTTTTCTATTTTGGGCTTTTCAGATTGATTTTAGAATGAAATTTCGCGAGTTTTTAAATTTAGGGAATTTTGAAGTATAATTGCTAGGCTGGCAATATTTTCATTAAATTTTGGTTTAAACCTAGTTTAAGTTTAATTATTACATTTATCGTAGTTTAACTTTAAAAAATGGGCAAAAATAAAAATAAGTAGATAAATAAATCTACGGAACATTAAGTACGATTTAAATTAACACACGCCGAACGTAACGACAGCTTTGACGTTTAATATCAAATCAGTGTTACCACCGTTCGAAATAACAATTGTTCTATTTCTATAAAAGAACTCAATTTTCTATAAAGAACTCATTTGGGTGCTTTTATAGCTTTGTAAGCGACTCAAAATAGAAAAAATAATTTAAAGTGTTGTATCAAATTTTAATTTTGGTCAAATTAACGTAAAAAAATGTCAATAATTTATTCTTTAGTGCTATAATAAACAAAATATAGGCTACATCAAGTGAAATAAATTTACTAATTAAAGTTTACATTTTTTTAATTGCTACTTCCATATGGAATCATTTTTGTTTGGAATGAACATACCTTGCAATACGATTAGTTTTTATGTACTCGTACCTCAAAGCAAACTTAATGGTTTTATAGTCGACATTTAGTTTTTGTCTAAACACGTAAATATATGCAAATACATTTATTTGTCATTGATTATATGTATGTAGAAAACAAAGTCTAATTCTAAAAATTTTAAATGAGTATTTTCAATTACGCCGTTTTCGTAACTTTTACGAATTCTATACATTTACTCTGTCATGTTTTTCCCAATTCATTTTATTTGTACGATGAAGGTTGTGCGTGATTGGTTAGATATTTAATCGGAAAGTTTCGATAAAAACTTTGTCATTGATTGAATTGTCATTTACACTAGAACGCAGAAATATAAACTCAGTAAAATGTATTTATCAAAAGTGTACCCACCAAACTCTTTTGACTTATCCAAATACAAAGAATGCGTAACCATTAAATATAAAATTTTAAATTTATGTCAATTCTCAATCAACTCAAAATTATTGAAAATTAGAAGTAGTTATGTAGGTATTTGGTTTTACGTAGACATTTACAATTTGAGGTCAAAGCTTCTTTTTTAGGTAGTTCATATAATGGTTGCATTTAGCTTCAAAAGCTCTACAGCTAAAGAAATGGGTGTCAAATAGTTATACGCTTACGCGCTTCTTATTTTATGATCTTAAATTTATACTACTTACTTTATAGACAGACGTGTCATATACAGCTTTTAGGTTTCTTACCATACTTATAGTTTAAAGAACAAATTAATTTATTTTTCACTTCTTTTAGTTATTTTGTTAAGCATAAATGAATTTTTGGTTAATTTTAAATCAAGAATTAATTATTTGGTTCGTAGTTGTTTTATTTTTTGTTTATTATGTAGCCCATATTCACCACCACTTATAATTTGTAATTTCAAATTTGTATTATTCAGCACTACTTTTAAGCTATAAAATTTCTTTAGAAACTGTACTTAAAGACAAATTTAATTTGATATTTAAACATACTCAGGTGTATATTTAATTTCATAGTCAGGTGTAGAATTAATCAAATTATGTGCATTCAAGAGTGAGAATGTAGACAGTTCACACCGTTGGTCATTAATATATCGCACTTGGAATAATAAAAAGTGTAATGTTTACATTGCTATAGAAATACTGTTATTAAGTTCTTCGACATTTAGAATTGCATAAAAAATTGAGTTTCAACCATTTAAAAGCAATAAAATGTGAATCAACTGGTGACTGAAAGCGTATAAAAAAGAAACTAATCTATAAACTTTGGTTTTACTTAGTTAAAAGATAAATAAAATAATAAATCCTCATCTTCTGAAATTTTTATACCCGTTTCTGGGCGTTACACATCTCTGCACGTATGTGTTGTGCTTAAGAGTAGACATACAGGGTGGGCCATTAGTGCGAGTTAGTGTGAGTACTGGCGATATCTCGGAAAATATTGGGTGTAGAAAAAAACTTTCTTAATAAAAGTAGTGCAGATTGATGAGCTGCACAAATTAAAATTAATTTTGTTTATACAGGGTGTTTCATAAAAGCGCGACATACCAAAGTTATGTTTTTTTAAAATAAAACTACCCATTTTTTATTGCGAATTTAGATTTCTTGGGCAATTTTAACGTGACTTTATGTATCATACAAGGTGTCTAAAATGGATCGTTTTGCGTTATTACACTTTTTCGGAAAAATTGACGTCTCAAACAAAATGAATAACTCAGTTATCCTGAAATTTATCTAACGGCGATTTTGCATCTTTATTATGCATTACAAGTGCTAACTAAAGCTAGTTGTTCACCTATCTAACCTTACTAAGTTTTGAGTAATCAATTATTTGAGTTGAACTCCCGAAATTCATGAATAACTTGATTTTTTCAAATAGCACCACATTTTTTAAAGTGCCATTAAACGTAGAATTTTATAAGCTTTCTATTGATAAGGTTGTAGATATCTAAATCTTACGCAAAAATCCTTCTCATTAGAAAGCTTATGAAATTCTACGTTCAACACACATAAAAAATTAGGTGGTGCCATTTGAAAAAATCAAGTTATCCATGAATTTAGGGAGTTCAACATTACCCAAAACTTAGCAAGGTTGGAAAGGTTAACAACTAGCTTTAGTTAGCACATGTAATGCATATTAAAGCTGCAAAATTGCAGTTGCATAAATTTCAGGATAACTGAGTTATTTATTTTTTTCAAAACGTCAATTTTTCCGGAATAAGTGAAATAACGCGTAGATCGTCCATTTTAGACACCCTGTATGATTCATAAAGTTACGTTAAAATTGCCCAAAAAATTCAAATTCGCAATAAAAAATGGGTAGTTTCATTTAAAAAAACATAACTTTGATATGTCGCGCTTGTATGGAACACCCTGTATAAACTAAAATAATTTTAAAATGTGCAGCTCATCAATCTGCACAACTTTTATTAAGAAAGCTTTTTTCTTAACCCAATATATTCCCAGATATTTTAATACCTACTAATTATTAACTACCCTTACTAACACGCAACTAATTTTAATAATAGCTACTAACCAATTATTAACTACCCTTACTAACATGCAACTATTAATACTATAACTGTACATTAACAAATATATTAAAAATTCTAATAATAACTTTTGACCATAATAGATTGTGAGTCTTGACATTTACATTATGTCATTTACTTATTTATTACAAATCGTCATAATTGACCTGATTTTAAATTATTAGGTTGACTGGAACCAAAAAAGATTCTTTATGGATAAATATTTGGTAATGGTAAATATTTAGTACATTGTGAACCTACACCAAACAACCAAGGACTAAACGTATGTGAACCTAGCACCTCTACTACTGAAAAAAAAGTTCAAATATACAGCATTATTTAGTTAAGTTTTAGTTTTTCCACGATTCTGGAGCCTTCTGGTAGGAGTATGTGGTAGGTTCAATTAAGACTCCATGTACTTTATACGTACCGACGTTTGTGCCAGGTTTATTTGACTTTATCGAGGCTTTTAGAAATTGAAGGTGGATATGTCGAAACTTTAGTGTATTGAATTAAAATTCAATTATGTTTGTTTCTGTCTAAATGCGTGATGTTTGTTTACTAAATATCTTTTGCAATGTAATGTAACATTTACTTAACTTTCAATTTAAGTAACAATATTTGAGTTTGCATTGTATCAATAATTACATGTAGCACTGTGTATATAGAATTGTGTTAGTACTGTAGCGGAAGGAACAGGTTGGCACGAGTGGTACGCGATTCAAGTTTAGGGAGCGCGCACATAATGACGCTGCGCTAATCAAGTCGAAAACTCTATGGAGCATGTCAAACACGTTTTCACATTAAATACTGAGGATGATATATCGAGTCAAAACTAGTTATATACATAAATAAACTATAATAATACTTAGTATACTGGCATTTGTAGTTGTATAAGTTGTTATTATACAGGGTGTAACAAAAAGGTAGGTCATAAATTAAACCACATATTCTGGGGCTAAAAATAGCTCGATTGAACCTAACTTACATCAGTGCAAATGTGCATGCAAAAAAGTTACAGGGTGACCAGTTCGCGAAAACGAGCCCAGTAGCGAGACAACATATCATCAAGTGCAAAAGTGAATCGAAAGAACGAAACGGAGTTTTGGAGGCAATTTTAGCAGGGCTTGTGGATGTAAAAAGCAGGTTTGAAATGTTCTGTTTTGTATAAGATTTGATGTGGAGAAACTTTCACGAACGCGAAAGAACATTTAGAGGACTAGAATGGACGAGGACGACAAAGTTGAAGACGAACCCCAAGGGTATCGCCAAATTGAGTTCGGAAAAGCTGAAAAAATATGTTTTTAAAAGTAAAACCAGTCGAAATATTAATTGTTTCAATACAAACACAGTTCTGAGTTCAAAAATATTTTTTTACTGTATCAATAAATTATTAACAAATAGCAATAGTGTAATTGAATAATAATTGAAAAAATAAAGTCATCATTAAACTCAACAAAATGTTAGTTTTTAAATAATAATCCTCTCCAACAAAATTTTATTCAACAAATAGACATATTTAAACAATGTATGATGCATAACAATCGTTTATTTTAATATATGAACGAGGGACAACTCGTATCACGACGAAATGCAGCGCGGAGCGCGAGCGCTATTAAGGCCCGCCCGTGATATAGCAACTTTGCGTGTGGATTGACTGGCGAGAAATCGTCATATCGGGATAATTTTTTTGTTGTAAATGCTAGAAATTATTTTTATCTTTAATAAAGTTCTGTTACGAAAAACGTCAGGTGGACTGGAAAAAAAAATAGGAGCCGAAAAGGAAACAAACTTTTTTAAGTCGTTCTGTCGACTTTGAAGGGCAATAACTTTTTTCCCGTTAAACACACAGTTTTCTGTCACTTTGTTGAAAATACAACTCACAACGAATCCAAAGACACCAAGTTTATGACTGACTGTACGATAATTAGAACGCGAGATATGAAAATTTAAAAATTCAAATCCAAGATCGCGACGAAAGGGTTGAATTTAGTGGGCGCAAACTTAGGGTTAAGGTTAAACTCACCGAGGGAGACTCTTTCGAATGAGGCGTAAGAAAAAAAATGCATGGAAAAATGGTGGGTTACCCCTATAAACATTTACTAAATGTACTGGACTGTAGCAAATAATAAATAATTTAATATTCACACCAATTTAATATTTTATAGTGTATGTTTATTATTTTACTTTATTCTGCACTGAATTTTGTTACTTTACGGCCTTCTTTCAATCCGAGAAAACGGAAAAAACGGACTTATCCTGTAAAGTGTTATTATGGAATTACATCATTAATCATTGCAACAAAACGATAATAAACAATGGAGAAACCACCGTTGCTAATGATGTTTCGCAAATGCTAGAGTTAAACTGTTATCAAAAATTTTTCAATTCAATGTTTTTAAATTTTGTTTGTATATTTGCCAGAACGAAGTAATAGTTATTTAGATTAGAGTGTGGAAAGTAGGATTTTACGGCGCTACAGCTTTGTTTCATTACTTTACACATCAAATTTGTGTAATATTTTTTGGTCGACGATCATCATCAAAAAGTAAAAAAGGACAAAATTATTTCTAATGGCTTTTAGTAGGCCTGGCAGTTTAACCATTTTGACATACACCACCTAATGTGTGTCAGTTCATTTGTTTAACTGACGTATAGAAAGCGCCATCAATATCATCATCAATAAAAAAAAAGTTGCTTCAAACAGCAGTGATTTGGTTTAATCGTCAAAAACAATTGTTGTGAAGTAATATAATGTTTAATTAATATTACGAATAAAATTAAAAAGAAACAAATAATGTACGACGTTTATGAAAGAATTTGTAAACTAAAATGTTTTACAAATAGAATATAAAGAAAATATAGTAAAAGTACAATCTTAGTTTTATGACAATCTTATGTCCGGCAAATGGACATTTCTTTTACTTTAGGGAGATAAGCTTTACATAGTTGCGTTGGGCTTCAAAAGAGCTTTTATATCATATCTGATTTGCGCTTTTTACTCGAGAGAATATCGCTTTGTTATCCGTTATGTCTCGAATATTAGAAACACAACAAATTTATTCATAGATTTTATAATTTAAAGTTTTATGAAATAAATGGAACGACCCAAAAGTGGCAGATTTTTCATACAAAATAACTTTAGGTTGTCATTCAGTAAAATTAGTATTTGTATTTGTATTAATTAAATTATTTTTCATTTAAAATGATTACATTAAAATATTTACTAACTTCAACAGAAAAATACAATATAACATAATACAATGTGATTACAAATCATGCCTGGTTAGATATTCTACTGTATCAATTGATTAATTAATTTGTATACGATTAATAATGTTTTTAAATAAATATGAATTAAATAGATATTCAATATTGCATTGACTTGTTTATCACTATGTGAAAACAAGTGAAACAGAATTCATTTCATATCCCATCCATTAAAAAAATTATCAATTTAACAAAAGAACTAAATAGATAATTAGGACAATTTCAGTAATTTTAGTCCTACAAATTCTTCAATGTTTCTACCTAAACTAACTACATCAAATTCTTTAGATTAAGTGGACTTTATAAATTTAATTGTTCTGTAATAAATTTACATAGGGAAATATCAAAACAATATTTAAAGAGCATTTAAGTTATTTAAATAATCCCATGAAACAAACACATCTATAAAAACCACTTTTGCTAAACACAAGTTACTTTTTATTAAACAAACATATTTGGACGATTTATTATTTAATTTATACTCAAATTTAATTTGATTACTAATAGCCTTAAAATATTAAAATAATAGTTAATCATCTTTTTACCGCTAATTTTAATTTTTCTAGGTAACACAAAAAGCAAAAGAAACTGTGTTATTCTCATGTCATTATTTAGGTTTCATATCATTGTCAAGCATAAAATTTGATTTAGTTAAATTTATGAAATCCTCCAAAATTGTAGTTAGAGATGAATATCCTCGTAAGGATTCCTTCAGGTGAAAGGATGAAATCAAAAACCACTACCTAGGTTTCAATTTGCCGACGTATCGTCCAAATCTATGCGAACTTTACCATTACCATTCCCAACATGCTAGTACGTAAAATAATCATTACGTTTTTATACAGTGCAATCTCAACTGCTCAATGTGATTGCAAAAATTGTTTTCCTATTGTCGTCCGTTCGGGTGCCATATTAATACTTATTTATTTATTTTAGAAACTGGAATTATGGACTAGCATTTAATATTGGAATTTTTATGTTAAATGTGGCTTTCACTCGTTAATTTTAAAATTCAAACTATAATAAATATTTAATTTTCTAAATTAGTTTACTATCCGATAAACTACTATCATTCTTTTGCTATGTTTAAACCTTATCACAATCTCGAAAAAGAAGTATAAGTACCACATATATGCTAACAATAATATTGGAGAAACAAAAAATTAATGCTTCATAAAAATTATTATTTTTAAAGTGTCGACAAAATTGGATATACAGGGTGTTTCATTAATCAGTAAAGAAAATGAAACTGGAGATTCCTTGCAAAATTTAAAGGGGGGTTTAACATAAAAAAATTTCCTTAAAGCCTCCCCTGAAGAGTTACAGCCCCTTACAGATGTGTAAAAATTCACATTAATCGATTTTTTCTGAAATGACTTGAAATAAAAAAAGAAATCTAAACATTCAAATACTACTACCAAGAAGCCTCCATAATTTCATAATTTTATTCACCCTTGTTTTCTGCAAGGGGTGAGTCTTCTACCCCTTAGAGTTTTTACCAGAACTTACTAATTTTTTTTTTCAATTTTAAAATTCAGATTTTGGAGGGCCAATTCAATTAAAACTTTTTGTCTCTTAGAAATTTCACGTAAACTCAATACTTTTCACCAAAAATAAATTAAGCGAACTTGCAGAATTTTAATTAATAAGTTGCATATGCAAGTTTGACATAAATAACAATATTATTATGAACTATCATTTTTAATTTAAATTAACAATATTATTTCAGAGAGTGTTCAAAATGGGCACCATTTTCTTGAATACAGGCTCTTATTCTTTTGAACAAATTTCCGTTAACGCTACCTAGCATTGCTACAGATTGTCTAACTCTTCAGGGGAGGCTTTAAGGAAATTTTTTTATGTTAAACCCCCTTTAAATTTTGCAAGGAATCTCCAGTTTCATTTTCTGTACTGATTAATGAAACACCCTGTATAGTCGATTTTGGTCAAATGAGATTTTGGTGTCATCTGTTGAAGAAAAATCTAATCTTTCATTTGAGAAATCTACATAATAACAAAATTTTCCGCTTCTGTTTGAATAGTAGTTGCTAATTTCCATGACTCCCCACAATACCTAAAAATTCACATAACTCCTGAATGTTAGGTGAAAGAATGAAGGTGATCGCACTCATGTCATAGTTTTGATAGAAATAAATTTCCACGTTTCAAACTTATCGCTGCCTCAGGTAAGTCTATACTATATTTTTTCACACTGTTTGGTTTGCGATAGTATAAAATTATTAATTAAGTGACATTAAAATATTGCCAGGACTTATGTGACTTTATATTTTGTCCAATCTCATTTTTGTTGACTATTATGTGACTTCCCCGACACATAAATTCGGGCAAAAATATAATTGAAACTTAATATTACTAGCGGATTATATAAAAATATGTAGAGATGCGACATTATAACACCATAAGACCTGGAATTCATACGGCAACTTAAATACGATTCACATGGTACTATCTACTACCAAATACGACACGTTGATGACTGGAGTATGACACCAAGACATAGATGTGCATCCAATATTGCAGTACCGACTTGCCATCACTTTACCACAGTTCCATTCCTATTAAGAAAACAAAATATGATTATCTCATAAGCCCTTGAATCAACCATCATGAAAGACTATAATTCTTTCTATGATCAATTACCTCATATAAATTAAATACACAGTTTTCATTTTCGATAAAATGTAATTGGAGCATTTTGTATTTTTATTTTCGTTAATCTTTACCACCAAAAAAACCGATAACTCCACACGTGAAAACCATTATTTGCCGTCAAATAACACAAGTCTAGTATTTTTAACAAACAGTCATATAAAAATTACTCTCAATAATAACTAACATCATCTTTCCATTGCTTGTCTGAAAATGAGAGGTATTTGGTTCTCTTGCACAATTTGCGAATTGTGACTTATGTGATTTACTAATGCATATTATGCAATTGTTTACATTAAGGACAATATATAATGATTGTTTAGTGTCCCTCTAAAAGTGCGGCCCCAAAAGTAGACCGCTCACTGCGTCGGTTACTGTAGCGGACAATAAACTCCCTACCCTTCTGATGCAACCACAAATGTGAGCGACCAAAAAACCACGCGCACACCTTTCCCCCATACATTTTTTGGTGTCAACACTACTTATGCACATGGTGTATGAAAGTATGAAAGTGTTTTATTTGCAGAGCTGTAGTTGCTAACATTATGGGTAAGTCTCTAACGTGTAGGGCATTTTCATGGGAATTCAAGTTTGTGGGTTCTTTATATCCACAACCCATCTTCTATGAATCTTAATTCTCAAGAGAAAGAATAACACGAGTGTATTCCCAGAAATGTTGATATTTGCAACTACTATATATGATTTCGGTATGTTTTTCTTTAAAGGGAACTTACGCATGAGCGTTACGGTTTTAGATTTATGTTTAGAGCATTTTAGATTCTCAGAAACTGGTGAAATTTTTGAGTCTCGTCACATATCTTGCCTTTAATTTAGGTCTTGTTGTCAATTTTTACTTACTGTACTTGCATTTGTACTTACGTTCATACTGTAATGGTTAATGCTTATTTTCACCTAGTATTTTTTTCCAAATTTTTCCAAATGCTTGTGTATGTATGTTTTCTGAAAATTATCTACCTTGACTGCAACTGGTTTTAAAAGTTTTGGACGGTATTTTTACATTCTAGAATGAAACAACAAGTGCTGATGGTTAAAGTGTCCTTTAGGTCATCTAATGTAAGTTTTTAGGAGTAGTTAATATTTGGGTTATTGCATCTAAAATAGGTTTCTCAGTTGCTAGCACTCTGCCTCTATGAGCCCAATAACGAATTGAGAGTAACAGAAAAATCATCCCCGTTGTTGCAACTGATCAATTTTTTTTCTTATAAATGGCCGTTGTTATTACATTGGACTTGAATAAAGAGTCTAACTGTTATAACATATAAAATATAAAACGATAGTTTTGATAAAAAATGTTTGGTAGTTTACTTCATACTTTACCAACTTCGAAACCCAACCTTCTTTTTTTGTTTCTCTTTTTAATTGTAACCCCTTTTTGACCTCAAATTTTGAAAGAAGTTGTTTTTTGTGGTTACGACAGTGTATTGATCTGGCTATGTTGCATAATGATATTTTTGAGTAAAATTAGTTGTAATTCAACAAAATTTAAGTCACTGTTTAAATGTGGTTCACATAATTGAAGTCTTATGCAATGTGTGCAATGTTATCTGAATTAGGTTATTGAAATTGAAAATTATAAACAGTGGGTAGTTATGCCTATTAAAGTAATAAATGAAGTTGATGAAATGTTTCATTTCGGGTCACGTTTGCTTTTATGTTAGTAATTTTTTCTTTGCCATTCAAATAAAATAAATCTCCATAAAATGCATTTATCGTTTATCGAGGCCTTTACAGTAGTGCTAAAAGTATATAAGGTGTTCCATTAAAAAATTAAAAGATATCACGTGACCCGAAATGTGATGTTCCAACAACATCTTTCTTACTTACAATGGGCATTACTACACACTGTTTATAATTGTCAAATTCCAATATTGTAGTTTAGATAGTTTTCGAGATATAAATTTGTCAAAACCTCATGGGACACACTGTATAATAAGATAAAATAGTAATACCAAAACTTTAATTGAATAAATTATCGTGTTCTCTCTCTCTCTCTTCTATACATAACTTAGACAAAAATGTGGGTGATACCAAGAATAAATAAATAATAACTAATGTGGGAAACAATATTTCATCTTTTTCTGATTGATTCTGACCATATGGTGACCTAGCGCATTGACAATGCACTCTTTCAAGTGGTCATTCTACATCGGAATGACTGGATAGACTACAAAGAGAAAATTCCAAAAAACGGTATAATCTGGTATACGGATGGTTCTAAATCAGAGACGGGGCCGGATTAGGAATATATAATGAAAGAGAGGATCCAGGTTATGCCCTCCCCCTGGGCAGCCTAGCGAATGTCTTTCAGGGAGAAGTTCTTGCCATCATCGAATGTGCAAAAACTAATATAGAGAAGAACTACCACCGTAGACGTATCTATATTATGTCTGACAGTCAAGCTCTTTTAAGCCAAAAGACCTCATCTAGACTGGTCTTTGAAGGTTTTAACACACTCAATACCCTGGTAGGCCAAAACAAGGTAACTCTTGTCTGGACGCCTGGCCATTCGGGCATTGTAGGGAACAACAAAGCTGACAGGCAGGAAGCCACAATATCTTACGTTGGGCTAGAACCAGCCTTGGGCATATCAATAAAGTCGAGTTGCCTAGCAGTCAGCGAATGGGGCAAAGAAAATAAGGCATACTGAACATCAAGACCAGGCCTGATACATACTAAGTGTATGATTATAGAACCTTACGTGAAACAAACAGCTGCTAAACTACTAATGTTAAGCCGGGCACAGTTAAAGACCACGGCAGGGCTCCTAACGGGTCACATGGCCGTCAAAGAATATCTACGGAAAATCGAAAATTCACTGGCGACACTAACTGTCGACTGTGTGAAAAAACTCCGAAACAGTACTGCACTTATTGTGCATTTGCAAGGCGCTGGACAACAGAAGACAGCTTATTTTGGGCTCAACAAAATGCTACCAAAAGAGTTAAATACGTATCCACCCAACGACCTGTACCTATTAGTGCAGGGTATTGAATTTGGATACGTCGATTAACAACCAAAGAAGCACAATAAGCCTTTTAGGCTGCGGTGCATCCGGAACCACAGTGGTAGACGGCCTAAGGAAAAAAAATACCGAAACTTTAATTGAATAAATTATCGTGCTCTCTCTCTTCTATACATAACTTAGAAAAAATTTTTGTGGGTGACACCAAGTATAAATAAATAATTACTAATGTGGGAAACAATATCTTATCCTTTCTGATTGATTCCATGATTCCATAACGATACAGATTCCGATTAGCTAGTGTAAGTTCGTAATAGAAAATATAGATTTAAATAAGCGCCACTTTAAACAAGTCCGGAAGGAAGGCTTCTTTTATGACTTAAATTTACAATTAGACACATACCTTTTCAAAAACCGTGAAGTGTAGGGGTTGAATTTGAATAAATTGAAATTCAAATTGCATGTTTTAGTATAAGTTTATGTAGGATTGATTCCGGAGGTCACAGGAACTGAAAAACCGTGTTCTTATTTTCGGCTGAAAGTAATGAGATAAGCTAATTTAATGAATTTTCATATTATGCAACCTAATGAATGTTTTGCGGGACTGAATTCGGAGGAAATTGGGAAGAAACACGGATAGTTTATGACAAGCTGCCATGATATGAAAATGGCTGCCGTAATTCGGGAGAAAGGGAAAGCCGAAAATATCCGGACGCGTCTGTAAATAGTCAAATTTTCATCTAAATATTTTCATGTTAGTAGATAGTTTTGTATAATCTAGTCTATTAGTAAACAATAAATCATTGTTTATTTTTCAGCGCCTTTCTGATTTCTTATTGTTGATACTACAAGGAGTTTAGATTTTGTCAGAAAGTATTGAACTTAACTAGCAACTGTTAGCGACCGGACTACTTTAACTAACAACGAGCGATTATCCAAACGTTGTGAAAGTTACATTGGAAATTGTCGATTACAGAATAAACAAGACACTGTCCCTATAGATAACATACTATTCCTATAAATTTTAAACACTAACATAATAGTGTGAATGCCATTTAAAATACGTACGAAAAGCTAAGAAAAACATACGTGTTTAACCTGGAGGAACTAGCGTCAACAGCTTCAAAGATTAATTTGTTCGATTCATTTAATTCTTCTATTCGGAATTATTGGACGAACTATGTTACAATAGAATGTTTCTAAACAAAGCATTATCAAAATGTATCGCTTTGACGTCCTATGATATCTTCTTGGTTAAGAACCTTAAGATGGCGTTGGCAGATGTGCTACGCTATACTCAGTATACTATTGGCGCGGAGTAATAAACCTGTCGGAATTATCGAATCTCCCGTATTGCAGTGGCGTAGGTACCTGATACGTTTGGAAAATCATATTTTTAGTAGGTAAATATATTATAATAGTAAAATCTACCTTTATATGAATTATCATGTGGTTTCTTTTATTGTTTCAATCCTTACTTGTCCACGCAAATTAATTGTAACAAATGTACTGACGATATCTGCATTACTATTTTATTTTATATTTATGTCATATATTATTTATATGTTATTTATTTTATTTGTATAGTAGATCACATTACAAATTTTACTTCTTACGTATTATATACCATTATTTTTGTATGTTGGTATAATACCCACATCTACGGCTATGATTCTCGTTTCGTCAGTACCTGGGCTGATGGCAACGTGTTTACACAGATTAAACTATTGTTCTCAGACCCTAGATGGGTCGTTATGCTGCAAGAGCGGCACAATGATCGTATTTTGGTTAGAATTTATTGGTTTTTACTTAACCGTAGAAGTACCGCTTTCACAAGAAAATAAACAATTATTTCAAGCAATTATGATTTATTACTCCGCGCCAATAGTATACAGACTTTAGATGGTTATTTATACCTCGTGTATATATACAGGGGTTTGAAAAAGAACTATCTGGTTTTAACATGCTATAGAATCTGTACAAGGTAACTTAAAATATTCTAGTTTGTGTTTTTAGATACATAAATTGTCCAAGTTTTGCGTAAATTCATTAACTGAAGTTGGCAGGCCTGCTTGACCTTGAGTTTCCGGCATTCAGATTCTGGCATTGTTGACAGATAAGATAAGATAATATAAGATTTTATTCATTAGGTAACGAAAGTTACACTTTGAACAGATCAAAAAATACAATACAATAAAAACATAGTTACATCGTGTAAATAATCATTTATTTTGTAATACCCTTTTGTAAATAATTTATTTTTAATAAATTTTTTAAACTTATGTATAGATAAATTTTGAATATTTTCTGGGACCTTGTTGTAAAAGGATACAGATTGCCCTTTAAATGACTTGTCAACTTTATGAAGTCGGCTCTTATACGGTACTAATTTATTCTTAATTCTAGTGTTAAATCTATGTCTACCGCAATTTTTAAGAATGAATTTTTATTTGTATGTACATAAATCAGGTTTTCATATATAAATTGAAATGTCAACGTTAAAATTCCAATTTTTTAAATAGTTCCCGTATCGAAGCTTTAATATTCAGTTTATATATAGCGCGGACAGCGCGCTTTTTGAATAATAAATATTCTATCTACATCAGCCGCGTGGCCCCAAAGTAAAATTCCGTATGACATTAGACGAAAATATACTATTCTAGCAGTTGATACATCCGAAACATCCCTAATTTTCTTTACTGCATAAGCTGCGGAACTAAGTCTTACAGCTAGTTTATCTATATGAAGACTCCACTGTAGCTTACTATCTAACGTAATACCTAGAAAAACAGTGGAATTTACAAGATCCATTATTACATTTTTTATTAAAATACTTTTATTCCTATTGAGTATATTAGATAGTGTAAAATTAATGCATTTAGTTTTTGATTTGTTTAGTAATAGGTTGTTTGCCGCAAACCATTTTACAACTTTATTCATGAACTGATTAACGTTGTTGTAATCTAATAATTTCCTATCTAATTTAAAAATAAGAGATGTATCATCGGCGAAAACTATTGCATTATGAATCTGATATACCGTATAAGGTAGATCATTAATATATACTAGGAATAGGAATGGTCCGAGTATTGAGCCTTGCGGCACTCCCATGTGAATAATTGACCCCGAAGACCTTTCTCCCCCAAATTCAATTGTTTTGAACTCTGTTTTTCAAGTAATTTACAATAAGATCTAAAGCTCTCCCCTTGACTCCGTAGTGTTCTAATTTGCTAGCCAAAATATGGTGATGAACATTGGTTTTCAGTGCAGTGTAATGGCTTTTACAAAGTGAATCTGTTATAACAGTGCAACGTATTTTTAGCCAGTATGGTGGTGAAGCACCTACACCAACTACTATCCGTAATTGGCTAAAATCTTTCAAGGAAACCGGTAGCGTTTTGAAAGGAAAATCACCAGGTAGACTGAGAACTTTTGAAGCTACTGTTGAACAGATACTTGCTTCGTGTGTTGAGAGCCCAAAAAGTCCTTGGCTGCAGTTGAGACTGTTCCACCCGGTATGTTGGCGAATACCTGGCGGGAAGTGGAATATCGTCTGGACGTGTGTAGGTCCACGAATGGTTCACACATTGAATTTACTGAAAGGTAAAAAGCTTGAAGATATTCTCTTTCATTTTATGGACTGGTTGATGTAATCTTTCATTAATTTCACCATTAAATTTATACATAAAACTAGCTAGTCCTTTTCAAACACCCTGTATCAATATCCTCATAGACGGTTACGGTATGAATACCGCTCATTCATAATACAGGATTATTCCCCAAAGAGCTCCCTTGTCTTGATTAGACTGAATTATGCATCGAACTGCGCTAGTTATCCAAGATTAAATCGTATAACAGAAAGGCAGGTTATAAGACAAGAACAGAACATAAAAACTGTAATTAGAAAAGACACAAATGCACCCAATTCGCTACCACCAGGTGATAAAAATACAAATCCTCATTTTATACTTTGTGCAAATTTATCCAATCCTCATTCCATCCACGAATTTTGCATTATGATGGCTTAGAAATCATTTTATTGGATTATTTTTAATTAACGCAGTTGTAGTGACGTACACAACTTGACGGTTAGAGACGAAGAGGAAAAAAGACCCAATTTTCGGAAATTAGATTACTTAACATAACCTTGCGCTATAAATTTACAAGGCCGGCATCAGAACAGAGTTGACGAGTTAAGGTAAATTTACAAAAGATGTAAATTGCGACTAGAAGTGCATTTATTGTAACAAGATCTGTGGATCTAGCAGGCCACTCTACCCTGTCTACCATTCCTCCTATTTGGATATATCTCTTGTTTTGTTTTTAGTTATCGATAACAGATTCTAACCTTTTTTTTGTCAGAGTGAGGTATTATCGCTTATCTGATACCACTTTTTTTATTCACTTGAACAAATACTATAGAACAAGCTAAATTTCAAAAATACATAAATCTGTTGAAAACTTGAAAATTTGAGTTATAACAGTTAAAAGACAATTAAATAAGCTTATCAAAAACAGGGTGTTGTATTTAAAATAAGTCAATTATTACAGCAGGAATTTTCCACTAAGGCCTGATTTTTTCACCTCCAGATAACTTGATCAGTCGGTTAACTACTATGGAATCAGGCCTAATTGAATTATAAATTATAAACACCTTGTAACGAGATATTTATTAATCAATCAATAAATAGACTAAGGGAATAGTCTTTTACTTAACTTTTACTTTTAAGAAGAATGAACATACACTCTGTATTTATGTATAGGAAACCCTTATAAAAGTGAAGTTTAATTTTTGAGCAGAATTCGAAAATGCAATCATATACCAGGTGTTTCATTGAAAAAAACACATCTTTGGTATATCATTCGGTTTTGGAGCACCCTGTATATTTAAAATATTTTTAAAATGTAGTCCTTACATATTAATACCATCGCAATAAAAGTTAACGAATTTCGCCATAAAACTTCGTGACGTTCGTCGTGAATCATACAGCAGAAAAGATGTCTAAACGAAAAAAATGAAGCACCTCAAGGCTTTCATTTTTGTCTGCGACCATACCTAATGCCCAACATAGATATGAAGCATTTGAACGTTGACTGTCACTTTTGCTTGAGTAATGCTATGTCATCAAAAGGCATCAACGATTAAAGTACATTATAAATTCAGTATTGAATATAGGTTTAATATTCCGGGTTCGTATTCTCAGGAATATACCCTTGATAGTAATGCTAAACGTTCTAGTTAGATGTACTTTCAGTCCTATAACCGCAAGGTCAATTAAGTTGCTCTAAAAGTTTCATAATAGAATACAATTTTCTTTACAATATAAATTATATTACATCTGCAAGGTATTGAATTGTAATGTCACAAATGGTGCTTGATATAAACCTAACTTTATATTTTATTGCAAATGTTAATGAATTCAATTAAAATCGTCTCATTTGGAAAATTTTTAAATTAATTGTAGCGTAAAATATTGTTAATTTGTAAGCATTTTACATTAAGAATTATCAATACGATTTGTTTGGAACATTTAATTTATGAATATATGAATAAAACCAAAAGTAATACAAATCTAATTTAATATAATTTTCGTCTGTTATTGCATTTCAGAGGAATATTAAAAGCGTAACATGAGTTTATAGGGGCGTGAAGCAATACATTCAGGTATCGCTAATAACAATGACAAAACCTAATTGCACGTTGCACCTAGTCGCCTATATATTTGGCCGACTAGGAGGATCGTGCATGTACTTCTCGGTAGTTAAGCATTTTATGTAAAAATTAAAAAGAAAAAACTGTTAGAATGTTTCTGCTTTTCTTGATTGAAAAATCGTTAACTCTGATAGTTACATTAATTATAATGGATCAACAACAGAGTTCAGTTTATATTAATGAACAAGCTTTTAGCGATGTAGAATCAAATTAATTAGGCCGATATAGTTAAATAGGTGTATTATATTACTTGTAATTCAATTTAATGTTGTGATGATAAACAATATAATAAGTAACTAAAGATGAATTACTTGCTGAAATTTACACTCCGCTCCGCCTCGGCCCCACAACTTGCGCTCACACTCACAAAAAAGCAGTTTCTGGCCTAGCGACAAATTACTATTGTAGGAAGATCTTTACGATAGGTATCCATATTTCAACTAGGCATGATGGAAACGTAACGATGAGAAATGCTATAAAAAAGAAATATATTGTACCCAGGCCATGCATTGAAGCATATTTAGGTGTTTGCAAATTGTGTAAAGAGAAAAAGAGTATTTCTCGATAGTTAATTGTAAAGCCTATCGAATTTTAGTCTCTACCTGATGGGCAATACAAATGGCTACTGAAGTAGAGCATCACCGCTTATAAATATTTTTTACTTTTAGTGCACCACGGATTTTACATAGCGATAATGGTCTGGAATTCGTGAATAATGTGACTCAGAAATCAAAACATTATGGCCCGGATGTATCATCGTTCATCTCAACTCTCAACTCCAAAGGAACATAGAGCGCAGTAATCAGAACATCGAAAAAATGACTAGGACCTGAACTGCTGATAGTAACAGCACAAATTGAGCGAATATAAGGCTCTTTATGGACAAGATCCGCACGTGGGATACAATTGAGGCGTTGATTTGAAAAACGGCATATGTCAAAAACGAAGGTTTGAGAAAATCGATAATAACTATTTACCTTAGTAACCGTTAAACCAGAAATACATCATCTCCCCGGAATGTATAAGGCCCAGATGATTCTATATTTGCATATGAACTTCCCGAAGTTGCCGATAGGTGGCGATGCGTGTTACATTATTATAATATCTTAGTTTCCTGTTATTTTCACACCTAACACTCAATTTAAAATTAAAGATTAATTCAAACAAACTGAATAGTACCTATATCCTAGTAATATTTATACAAATGAAATATTAAAAACTTAAAAAAATCTATTTTTAAATTATTGCGTTGTTCCGTCGTGTGGTAACATTATTTCCGGTATTACAGCGCGCAGCCATCTTTGATGAAATATAATCGATTCTGAATCGATATCCATCACGACACTATAATCGCCATATTCAATCAATAAAAACCAACGCCATCTATCGGTGACTGAAGGAAACACTAACACGTATAGAGAATCTACTGCTTGTATCTATGTTCTACATTCCGGGGAGATGATGTATTTCTGGTTAAACTTATAACCTCCAATTTTTTGGTAACGTAGAATAACTTTTTAATAATAATATGTGTCAAACAACTTTTCAATTTACTCAAAACAATTAGACATAATATGTTGTTTTCATTAAAAATTGTTTTTTTTTGCAATAATTTCGTTTATTTATGGAAATGCACTACAATCAAACAACGTTTAATAACTGAAAAAGTAACATAAAGTAAATTCCTAAAAAAAACACTAATCTTCAATAAAAAAATCTAATTTTAAACTTTAATAAAATGTGACCTAACCTTGGGCCTATTTATCACATCCACTGCTATTGTCTTTGTTTTCTACTTCGGGCCCTCTATTTTCATGAGTGCAACTATTCTGTGATAAGATTTCTTCATAAAATTGTTTGTTCTCTGAATGTTCAAGAAAACCCATAAGGGTTTTGAGGTTTTGGATTTTCACTGGAGCAATTTCGTTAGGTTTATCATACACAACTTTGTATGCTTGTTGCGTACAATGCAGGATCTCCATGGGTCATGGTAAGAATCCTTTGCATAAATGAACGGAGTTTGTTGTTTAATTTTCAACATTCTAACTTCCTTTATTTTTACCGGTGGCTTGGCAGTTTTTGGAAAAAATGGATCTGTAACTGCTTTAATGTCATATAACAGCTAACCTCAACTTTTACCAAATCAAACGATGTAGGGTTGGTTGGAGCATTAAGGATAAGTTTATTCCAGTCGCTTGGAACTTCTGTTTTTCCCACTTTCCGCTTCTTTTTCTTAATCAGGAAAAGTCCTGATCGTTTGGACGATATGAATGTCCTAGCATGGGAAAAAATGTAGTTTATCAAATTAAAATTATTTAAGCAATGTACTAGCATGTACACTGTACAGGAAATGTAGCATAACATAGTTTTATTTTAGCCCGGGCAACCATCGCTGAATAGTACTAAATTCCGGGTAAGTATATCTCTACTATTAAAATAATGTAAAACCATGGATGTAACTTCATTCCCGCTTTTTCAGCTTGGCATTCATGGTAAGTATACATTGTAGTCTCATTTGTTGCCACGTCGTGAATCCCAAATATATAATACTATAATTGCCGAGAAAAAATACTGGATTTGTTGAAATGTGAGGGCAGTAGATTTTGCATGAAATTAAAAAGTACAACATAAAACATCTCCAGCTCGAGCTTTAACTTTGTAGTTTTTCTTTATGTATCTGAATGCTTAAGTTAATTCCTGTAATTCCTTTTGCATTAACATCCTGCTCCTTTCTACATCTGTCATATCTATGGTGTTAAGTTTAAGCAACAGTGAATCACATTCAGCACAAGTATCAGATCTCGGATATCCAAATTTAATGTTGAACTTATGTTTAAATGTATACCAATATGTCTTTTAAAGTATGTTCAAAAAATAATCTGTTTTTGTTATTTACCTTACAATACGTAAGTACCTAGCTCAAATTTTAGACGTTTGTTTACTAGTGTTTTACAATTTTAGTATCCCTGAGAAAGCAAAAAAACTTTTGCGAAATATTGGATTTAGTATTAAATAGGTTTTCACCTTAATCGTGTGTTAATTAATCCATAAAAATAGACCGAATTCCTGAAAATTAAAACATTACATTATTGAAAAATTAAAGGTCGTAAAAAACATTTGTCTACTAGATATTATATATATCTTTGATTATCCGGGATTCGGACAAATACATACGGTCTGGATTCTTGCGTCTAGTATAATGCGATTGTCTTGGTTGAAAACTATTAATATCGATTTCAATGAGATTAAGTATTTCAGGAGGACATTCAGTCGGTCGATTTTTATGACGACCTCTTAAATCTTTTGGTGATGCACCAGTAGTGAGCAAACTATTTTGGATTCTTCTTAATCTAGGTGCTGTTATACCATGCAGATTGATGAATGCAGTTCTGCAAACCATGCTTTCGTTTCCCTCATGTCTAATCTTAAATAAATAAGACACTGCATGAGGTTTTTGCTTTTTTGTTGTGGTTTATCTCTTGCTCTGCGCCTGGAAATGTGCTTCAAAGTAAGCAATCCTGCTAAATGAGAATCTTGCTAGTCTTTTGAATTCATACTATTAAAATGTTGCAAGATGATTTGTCTAATTTCTATATTGACTTTCTCATAACACTTTGCATCTAAAAGGAAAGTTAACCTGCAGCTGTTCCCACTTTTACATTTAAAAGTAAAGGACATAGCTGCAGTCAGCACCTGTTGCACGAGCTGCTACCGTGTGTTCCACACCTTTGACTTTAACTTTAATTTTAGGTTAGATTTTGATTTCCAACAAAAACATCACATGCTCTGGATATGTGCTGTTTTTAACTGAACGGGTGTGGACTAATGCTGTCTTTGCTAAATCGTCTATAATTCAAAGCACTGTGAACCAAAATGCGTGAAGTTAACCAAGTAACATCACCATACAGCTCACCAAAAATTTATCAGATGGAGCTGATATATCAATTTCATTTATTTGGACATATGCTGTTTTTGAAATCAACGCCTCAATTATAGTCCCAAAAGAATTTTGGAACCCAAAGGACTTCGTGAATCTGAGATTAACCCGATGCAACATTGGTGAAGTTGACAGATGTAGGGTCTGAATCTCAAATTCCAATTGAAATTGAAATTTTCTCGGCAAGCGATGCCCTTGTAACACTCAAGTCGAGGAAGTAATAAACACTAGAGAGCAAAACATACAAAAGAAAGACTTGCCTCTTGTATGGGACAAAAACGTGCAGCCTAGAAAATGTAGAGTGAATTGAAGTTTAGAAATGCTGAGTTCAATGTGAACAATTGTGTACTACTACCTGTGCCTAAGGTTAATAGAGAACCGTCATCGTCAGATCCCAAAACACGAAAGGAATAATAGAAAACTGTAAAACGGAGTTTATCAAGTTGGTTTAAAGTGCGGCGTGTTAAAACAAGGGTATAGGTATGTACCTCATCAAGTTTTCTAACATTTGTAAACGTTGACTTTCCGAAAAAACTCTCATTACTGGATGCGGTAGCATAGAGGTCTGGTGAAAAAAAAATATGACTTAGAATGAATGCTCTTAATTTTAATATGTTATTAAAGTACTTGCACATCAATAAGAGAGAAGTGTACTTTTGAATGTTTATTTAATTTTACTTCCTTTTACAATAGAACGCCACTATACATAAATTGCGTTATCCTTACCGAACATAATTTGACATTAGTATTTGAAATTTACTTCATCCGCGCTTCGTTAGTCCGCCACTGCCTCTTAAATCAACGTGTTATTTATGACAAGAAATAGACAGCTTGCAGGTGCAGATGTGTAAAACTGTCCATCATCTGGAAAACGAAAGTTTCCGTTTCATGAGTGATTTGAAAAGACATAAAAATATTAATCATTACATGACTGAGAAACGTTTATCAATTCTCAATAAATATTAGTTAAAAACTAAATTCAGTAACATCAATTTTCAACATTCGTTCGTAATTGATATAGTTTATGGGCCTAGAAAACGAACAATTTTTATCAAACTAGAAAAATTCAAAATAAAACCGAATTTTGTGAGTTTATCCTTCAGTGAAAATTTCCTACTAAGAAATTCTCGTTTTAAGTTATTTATGCGAATAAATGCCCAAAGTTTTATATTTCTTGTTCTTTAATAAAAACTTTTCTTTCGAATAGAAGTTTAGATTGTAAACCTAAATAAGTAAGTTTGAATTTATTCTTTTCTCGCTAATAATTACTAATTACCTATCATATTACAATTATTATTTCTTCTGAGTCATAATTGGTATCTTACAATAATAAAATACGAAGATATCGCAAAAGTTGCGATTTAATTAGGAAATATGACTACTTATTAATTGCAAAGCTAATAATAAAACATAATTCAAAGTTTATTTCGGAGTTATAAATCAAAGTAAATGAAGCTGACGTTATAAATTAAATAAATTAAACGTTTATGCTTAATTTCAAAATTGTTTTCAAATATATAAATATGTTTCAACAAAAGCAAAATCATAAATCCTTTGATTCGCCACAATCCAATATTGTTTTTGCTTATTGTTAATCATTCAGTTTTAAGTTAATTATAAAGGAATTGCATTTTCAGTTCCAATGTTGAAGTCAGGTGGTTTTAAAATAATTTCATAAAATGGTATATTTCCATTGAATAGAATTGTTTCGACTTATTTGGTTAGAATTAGCTCCACCGCTCTTCATCTTAGAATGACTAAGAAATTAAAAATTACATATGTAATAATGTATTGTTAATTATTTTTTTAACGAATCTCTTTTATTTTATGTGTCCCGTTACTTCTCTATTGATGCAAATATTCTGTGCGGTAATGGGTTCCATTAAGACAGTAGTACATAATACCGAGAGATCATTAAAAGACAATTAAGGAAGGCTGTGAAAGTTAACTGTTATGACTGGAACTATAGCCAACATCCACAGAATGACATGTATAAAACCTTTGTAATCACATTTTCACTTCTCAACTACGTCAATCATCGATAGTACAGGTTAACGCAGTACTATGTTTGTGTGCCAACTCTGCGCGCTTCGTCCTTGAATCGTGTGCTGTATTAGGGGTGTTACATTTTCGCGCTTCTATACTGATCAGGTTGCTGCAACGCCATTTTCTTGTGTCAATTTGGTCACTCCGCCGACTACTAGCATACCTGTACACCTTGCTTAGATTAACCTAATACCACGCTCACAACAATCGTTAAACTGGTTTGGATCGGTTGATATTTGACCTTATTAGATTATAGGTATAATTTGTCTAGTCAAAAGTGTACGTAACCTATATACTGCAATGAATAAACCAAGCACTTATTTTTGGATTTTACATTTATGATACCTAATTTATTCTGCATCCCAACTAGTACTCTTATTTTGTAATTTAACAAAAGTAATTATTGAAGAAATTATCATGTAATGAATACAAAATAAGTTATTTAATTCTTTCAGAAATTACAAAAATTCAATTAAATACTAAATCAACAGCAGTTTCTATGTACAATTAAATTTACAAAAAGGAATATTAATGTAAATGTCAAATATTTTTTAAGTAACAGATTTGACAACTACTTTCACAATACCAAAATACTACAAATACTTTACTTCTATTTGGATGATGCTGTATTTATGTTCCAGGGACACTTCAAAAGGATAATTTATTACTTATAGTTTTTGATACCAAACTTACAAATTATTTTTTCTATTTCGCAATTTCTATAGCATTGTTTCCGTATTGTACACGATACACTGTTGGCATTTTCTTAGTTTATACTAATCATACGTGTCAATGTTTTTACACGAGATGTCGTTAGACACACATTTTGCTGATATCAACTATCTACCAACATAGCTTTAAACCAAAAAAAACACTAGATCATGTATTAACATTTATTTCTTGAAGTAAATTTTTGCGAAATAGAAAAATAGTATAAAAACACGTGTCACAACTACTTATTGTCGCACGAAGACAAAGTTTGCAGACCGACCGAAGGGAGGTCTGCAAACTTTGTCTTCGTGCGACAAAAGTGTTGTTGTGACACTTGTTTTTCAATATACTATTGCAGGATTGATATTAATCCGTCTCGGCACAGTTAAACAATGTTACACATGTCGTTAAATTTGGTAAAAAATGCACAAAACGCCTTGTTATTGGTAACAGCACAAGAGTAAGTTTTACTTTGGTGTTCTACATTATCCGCACTGAAACTAATTGTCAAGGTTTTTTATTTGTATCATTTTCTCCTAGGTATGCAGTGCTCATTTTTCTGAAGAACATTACATAATGGCTGATTCCATAAAGATATTGAGAAAAAATATCGTTTCCACTTATTCTCTTGGAGAGAAAATGGGAAGAAGAACAACATATTAGACAAAAAAAATAGTAAACCAGATATTCTCCAAGATACACTATCAATGGAGGGTGTTGTTCAAAGTTGGCCAGAGGTATCATATAAAAGATTAAAAACTACAGAGGAAAAAATTATGGCATTAACAGTTGAGTTGAAAATAATGAATCAGGAAAATAACCAACAGAAAAACACTAAAAACTGCACCAAAAACTTTACTCGAACACGTGTTTCAATAGCTAAGCTATCATCATCAGCGATACCGATACAAAAATTAAAAACAACGGAAGCTTATATATACTATCTGCTTATCACGCATCGTTAAACTTAATTGATTCTTAGATAAGCTTAAATAATTCCGAAAATCCTAATGGACCGTTATCATCATAATTCATAAGCAAATTTCTGTTTTTAAAAATTTCTAAATTTTCATAAAAATCAAGTTCGTTTTTATTATATACCCTATTAATTAATTCAATGTCACCTACTCTATGGCCATTTTCAAGCATATGCATGGCAACACTGGACCTATCTGTGCGATGATATTTGACATGAGCTACGTGCTCTTTAAAACGAGTTTTAATAGGTCTCTTGGTTTGCCCTATATATACTTGGTTACAGTCTTTACAATTAATTTTATATATTCCCGATTTATCACACATTTCTATTGGGTCTTTCGGGTTGCCTAAAAGATTTTGCAAGTTGTTACTACTAGAAGTTACTGTTTTATAATCAAATTTTGAAAATATTTTTTGAAGACCTTTTGTGTTGGTTAAATAGACACTGCAGTTTAGTGTTCCTTTCCTTTGGTTAAACAGGAAAATGTTACATTTCATGCACAGAATGATGTTCTAGTGAAAGAGAGGCAGTGCTTGACCACGGAAAATGAGAGACTACGACGAGTTTCAATAAGGGCTGTGTTTAAGGACAATAATAACAAAATTTCAGAGTTTCGAAATATTTAAGGTTGTATTCAACTATATTTTACCAAGCGACAACTCAGATGATCTGAAGCTAATTTCTGACATTGCAAACAAGTAAAACTGCATAGTCCTATGCTATCATCTGAAACCAATTTTTCCTAACTCTAAACAAACTTAGAAGACGGTTTAATCATGAAACTTTGGGCGACATGTTTGGTATTTCCAAATCAACAGTGTCTAGAAATCTTAAATGCTGGATTAATCATATGTATTTGAGATTGGAAGATCTTAATATATGGCCTTTTTAAAAGCTCCAATGGTAATACAGAGTCAGTGCTATTCCTCATACAAGAATTACACCTATTGGAGATTTAACCTAGCGGAGGAATAATTTATACAAGCCCGTTATTTACAGGCAATATTAGATAAAGAAATCATTTCTAAAAGTGGTTTTATTAACATTTTAAAGAAAAAGTTGAAAAGTTTATATGACACCGGACAGAGGGTTCAATATACAGAGCAGAATGAAGTACAATTAAACGTAAACATTCCAACATTTCAGGTGAATGGAAGGCAGTTTACTTCTAATGAAATTGTACACACTCGAAAGGTTGCCTTTGAAGAATTAATGTGGGAAGGGCCATAGGGCGCTTAAAGGAGTGTAAAATTTTAGCTGATGATATACCATCAACATTATTTGGATTAATGAATCAAATTCATTTGGTGTGTTGTTTGTTAAGCAACTTCCGCTACCCATTGAGAAACACTGTGTCTATAGAATAAGTTCCTACTACCGAAATAATGTGTATTATACATGTAATAAATGCATCGTAATCACACATCACATATATTGATTTCTACAAAGAAGTAGTAACCGCGTTGTTGTTGTTGTTTTGTCGTTCAGTTTTTTTCTCAAAAAAAATTAGCAGCCACAAGAAAAGAGAAAGTGCTGAAACTTGACAAATCACGATTCCACTCGTTTCACACCAAATATTTAAGTATATACTTGTTATGAAGTTATACACCGACGTTATACACAAAAACAACACAATGGAGATGTTAAACAACCAACGACGTCAAAATCTGGTCACAACTGGCTGTCAACTGCTGTCAAGTATTTCTCAAGCTTGAAACTTTCCGAAAAGTTGACATCGCAAGGTCTAAAAATCGAATCAAAATTCAAATCCAAATTTTTTATTTGTTCTTTAAAATTTACAAATGAATTCGGCTTAATAAAAAGAAACTTAAATAAATAAAACTCACAATGTAATTCAAAACGAAAATTTACTCTACTGTCATTATTTTTCTTTTCCTTTCTTCTAACCACATTCTTCTCTTGTCTATCTCTTTCATCTACTTTATACCATATCCTTTCTTTCCTAGTACAATTTCTCTTCTTATTCCTTCTTCCCTTAATTCCACACATTTTTCTCTTGGATGTTTAATATTTTCCCAGTTATTTCCACACATTCTTCATAATCTTTCTTCGTCTTTCTTTCAATATTTATTTTCGTTTTCTTCATTACCTAGTCTATACCTAGCAATCATCCAATATTGTATCTTCGTTCTTGTGTCGGATAATTTTTGTCCCTCACTGTTATTTCTTCTTCCATCCTACTTACTTCTCTTCTTAACCTTCCTACTTCTTCTATCGAGTAACAGCCTCTTTTGTAATAAACTTTTCTTTCTTCTTCTCCGTGATTTATTTTTCTTAATTCTAACCCTTTCCAACATTCATACACATTTTCAGTATCTTTCCTATTCTCCATTATTTCATCAAATCTTATTGCTTTCTTTCCTATTTCTTCTCTTATTTTCTCCAGTTTCATTTCTTCCTTTATTAAATATCCAGGTGTCTCTGTCTCCAAATCTAGCGCCCATCTTCAATATCTTTCTTGTATCCTCTCCAGCTTCTCCCATTCCTTCCACCCCCCGTACATCCTCACACTTTTACTACGCTCTCGAACAACCATTTTCTATTTTCCATATCTTTCCCAAAAAACACACTCACTCAGCCCCATACCTACCTAAAATTGTACATCCTTTTTGTCTTAAATCCTTTTTATATGGTCATTGTCCTTGTTATCGTATTTTATGATCTATCCTAGGTATTTATATCTATTCACTCTTTCGATCTCCTCTCCCCTCCACCACCACTTCTTCTCCTTCTCTAAAAATCATGTTTCTATCCAATCCTATGCGTGCGCATCTATATTGTCATCCTTTTTTTCTCAAGCAAAATGCAAATCTGTCATCGTTCTCAGACAATTGAAATACGTCTATTGGAAAATCCGAATATTGATCTTATGAAATTCAGTAACTTGTTTATAACTGTTTAAAACAGCATAACCACTAAGACGGCACCTTTGACTCAACCCGATCTCCTTAATATTAAGCTTCAAGACGAGAATTAAAACAGATAATTATGCTAAAAATCTGACTAACTTCAGGAAAGAAAATATTTTTTAAGTAATACTTTTAATTGAACATGAGTTATTAGAACCGACTAAGTAGTATTTAAATTAGTAATTAAACAGTTGTTTATGTAATCAGTGAGAAATTTGAACTCAAATCGTGTGTAATCGGTGTCACATTCTTTCCCATTTTTTAAAATAATGTCAAAACGATCTGATGAGTGACGAAAATGTGACTATGTAATCAAGTAAGTATGAAAGTGGATAATGAATATTATTGTACTTATTATTTTTATGTTTACGGGATTTTATAGGTTGCTTTGATCTTCGGCTTGCAGAAAAGCAGAATTGTGCAACTTGCAATTCAATGGCGTAGAGGATTGTGGGGATGTAGTAAATTCCTGACAGTAAAACACATAAAGAGATAAAGTATAATTAGTTTTGGTGTTAATCCCATAAAAACTTGTTTCGCCGTTATTTTACTTTACGCCTAAACATTCACCTTCAACGTTTTTTTTTACATTATTATCAAGGAAAGTTCACTCGCAAAAATGTAGTAACTAACACTTTGGGTGCAATTCCCAAAAAAATTGCAACATTCCTTAAGCCAGATAATCCAACGAGTTACACTGGATATTCGTTTCGGTGAGGATCGGCAACTCTCTTGGTTAATGCAGGGAGTATTGTCCATACAGTTGATATCAGCCGAAGTAAGTTATATTTGTAATATATGTGGAGATATTACTTCTTTGAAGAGCCATTTAAGGTGGCAATCATCAAATGTAACAGAGTCTTATATAGAAGAATCAGCCGAAGAAAGAGTTAAGATTGCTAGACATGTGTTCGGTTATTTATTTATTTATTCGTATGGTACTTCTTTTATATTGTATTGTGATGTAAGTGTTATGTATGGTGTCCCAGAAGATCAGTATAAACCTGTATAGTGTGGTGACGAAACCGTGCGCAATTGTGGAGTGGTTCGTCTTGGCAAAGCATTTGCTTCAAGGTTTAGGAAAACTACTAAAACCTAAACGTGCCAACACTTACCCTCCTGAGTATTCATATGTAATAATATTAATTAGTGTGGAAACATTATGGAAATAAAAACATAAAATATAACAGAACGGCCATTGCGTGACGACATATAATGGTACAGTACAGTCCAAGCGATAATGTCGAAAAAATATAAGGTTAAAGAAATAGTAAACAAAATAATGGAAAAATAGATAATCGGGACAAAGAATACAAAATATTGCTGAACTAGTAAGCCATAATATAGCTTCGTCCGTTAAATTATGGATCTTTTGTTACGGTTTTATTTTATGAATATAAAACGTGTATCGACAGCAATATGTTACAGGTATGTCGCGGTTAATATGTTACGATGAAAGTCGTATTTGGCGCGCATTTTGCTAATTTTTGATTGGCTGAAAATAAAATTCGAGTTAGTTTCCTAAACGAAAAGCGGACATCTTCTTCTTCTACGTTTTGCTACACGGGTGGTTTTAGCGTTCATCTTAAATTGAAATTTACACAAATCATTTACGTGTGTTACAAGATTTCCAATAAAAAAATTGGTTAAGTTTACGAGGGTGGTTTGAAAAGTCCGTGCAAAAATAAAAACTACTTAATTTTTTGAGATAAACTCCTTTTATTTTTCAACTGAGTTTCCTTTTAGGCTTTTACACTTTGTCCAACGTTGCTCCCTCCTGAATAATAGGATTTGTCTAAGTCTGTAAAATAGGCCTTCGTTTCTGCAATCACCTCCTCGTTTGAATAAAATCTTTTTCCCGCAAGCCATTTCTTCAGATTGGGGAAAAAGTAATAGTGCGAGGAGCCAAGTCTGGAGAATAGGGGGGATGCGAAACGAGTTGGAACCCTATTTCCATCAATTTTGCGGCCACAACTGCTGAGGCGTGAGCTGGTGCGTTGTCGTGTTGAAAAAGGACTTTTTTGTGAGCCAATCGTGGCCGTTTTTCTTGCATTACCCGTTCATTCGAAATCTCACGCACCTTCACTCTTTTGTCATCCATCACCATATCATGGATTTTATCAATGATTTCTGGAGTAGTGGCCTCAACAGCGCGTCTAGAACGTTTAGCGTCGTTTGTGCCCATATGGCCATTCCGAAAACTTTGAAACCACTAATAAACTGTTCTAATTGATGGTGCAGAATCACCTGAGGCGATTTGCCTTCATAAAGTAATGTTTAATCAACACACGAAATTCTTTTTCGTCCATTTTTTTAAATTCCCTCGACTTCCTCGATTCAGACGAACGCCAAATACAAAGAA
>JALBCR010000882.1:0-47500 GCA_030710515.1 Abscondita cerata | reverse complement strand
TACGTGAGAGAATAGTTTGTAAAATAGATGACCTGAACACCCTTAACATGTTATTAAACGTTATCATTGGAATGTTGCATACAGTACAAAATGTCTTAAAATCACTGTGAACAAATTCAAGATTTATTACAATTGTAGATTAATGTCGATTTGTTATTATTAAAATTTGCTTTGCTACAAATTACGACAGATTTTTATTTATACTTTCATGTTGTAGTTGATTGAAGATAAAACGGCAATATGTATGTATAGTTGCCTATACTAAAATCAATTTTGTTTACATTAATGTAAGTCATAAATGCGCGGTCGATGGAAGAATATTGTTTGTTAAGTTTTGTTTCATAAATTAACATTAAATTTTCTTTGAATATTAAAATCTACTTAATAAGAACTAACCAAACAAAACCTCACTTAATTTTCTTACGTCAAAATTAAAACTGTAAATTATTTGGTTATACACTAAAATTTATAAAATCCCTAAAACAGTACGGAAAGAGCTTCTATTTCCGTATCGTGTACAATACGGAAACAAAGCTATAGAAATTGCGAAAAAAAAAAAAAAAAAAAACAGAAAAGGGAGAGAGGAGGAGGGAAAAAAAAAGTGTTTTTTGAGTGAAAGAGTAAAATAGTGTAAATATGTAAAAAGGAAGGATGGACAGCAAAAAAAAAAAAAAAAAAAAAAAAAGAGAAAAAGAAAAAAAAAAAAAAATTTTTTTAAAAAAGAAAAAAAAAATAGTGAAAATATGTCCCAAGGAACGATTGAAGATACTCCTACTGGAGGAAGTTACAAAAGACTGAGGGAGGCAGAAAGCCCAGAGTACAGAGGTACTGAAGACACTAAAAATGGTACAAAGGACATACCTTGAACTAATAAACTTTATTGAAAACCAACTAGACCCAAATAATAGACCCGCAAAGCCAACAAGCTGAACTAAAAGAGCAGATTAATAATTTGGCATTTCTACAAGCGGAACTAGTTGGGGAAAACAAATGCATGAAAGAGTTAAACAATAATCTGCAAAAACAAATTACCAAATGCCAATTACAACAACCATCATATGCAAATATCGCATCAAGAAACCTAGGTCCAAAAACAAACACAGTTGCAAAAATTACAGCTACCAAAACTAGCACGATATTCATTTCTTCTAAAACAGGAGAAGACTCGAAAAAGGTACAAGAATCCTTTACAAATATCATAAAGCCGGCAGAACACAAAGTAAAGATCAAAAACATAAGGCATACAAACAAATTATTAATAATAGAAACAGATTCGGAAACAGAGGCACAAAAATTAATGGAAAATACAATCCTAAATGAAACACTACAATGTGAAAGACCACGAAAAAAGAAACCGCTCATGATATTTTTTGATATACCCGTATACTTACAAGAAGATCAAGTCAAAGAACTTATTTACACGTAAAACTTAGAGGACATTATACAGAAGAGGAATATTACAAAGAGTTTAACATCAGATTTAAGACAGGACCAAGAAACAAATCAACACATCACATAGTAGTTGAAACTAATGCAAATATCAGAAACAAACTAGCACACATGAACCGCATATATATATATATAGAATATAAAGCAATAACCACCAAAGACTACTTGGTAGTACCAAGATGTCTTAGATGTCAGGACTTGGGGCACGTCTCCAAGCACTGCTCTAAACAAAAAGAAACATGCGGACACTGTGGGGGAAGAAACCGAAAAGGAATCTGACCACAAAAGAGCAACTGTCCCAACAAAAATAAAAATCAACTATGTATTCCATGCAAAAATAGAGGAAAAACGTTCACAAACCAAAAAGAATGGAGTGTAAACCCATACACGATATTGTTGAAGAACAAACCACAAACATAGCTAAAATCGATCTAAAAGCAAAAGCACCCAAACCACCATCAACAATTAAAAGGAACAAAGAATGAGCAGAAAAATGTAAAGAAATGAAAATAAAACAACAAAAACCACAAACACAAGATAAAGAAACTCAAACAGAAACCAAAAAGAAAACCAGATTCCAAAGATTTTGGAACACTTTCAAACATAGAACAAATACGAACGTCAATGAACAAAACGTGGAAGCACATGTTGAACAACAAGAAAAGACCAAAACAAACGACTTAACAGAAGATAGAAATATAATGGATCCCCCAATTCACCAAACAACACAAAACCTTGGACAAATAGATCCAAAAGAAATATATGAAAACATCGAAGTAAGTATGAATTTAGCGAAATTGGAAAATTCCCAAACTTTAACAATTGCGCTAAGACAATTAATTAGAACAGCCCACCCAAGGGGCAGGAAGATAATCTTCCCCACAATAGAAGCCATTGACAGAATGTCTTTAAAAGTAAATACAATACCAACGGATGGAGAAGAACTACACTCAATAATCCAAAAAGTCTTTGAAAGAAGAGGCAAAATGTTAGATATTAACGAAATATACAGACAATTTGTACAAGCTCATGGCATGATTACAATAGACTGCACAATGCGCAATACAGACACGATACAGAAATGACTGAAGGACAAAATTTAAAAATAGCACAAATAAACCTTATGAAAAGCAAAATCGCAACAATAGAGTGTAACAAACTAGCAATAGATAGATCAATAGATATTATATTAGTACAAGAACCATATAGCTTTATGGGGAATATATCAGGAATACCGACAAAATACAATAAAATACACAGTGAGGATGCACCAATGACAGCAATGATAATTTACAACGAAACTATAACCACTACAAAAATTTCAAAATTTTGCAACTGTCACGTCACATGTATCCACATTCAACAACCAGAAATCGGGGAATGGATATTGGTATCTATATACTGTCAATTCTCTGACAGCATAGAACCGTACCTGAACCAAATTTCTCAAATAAACCAATAATACATGAATCTACCCATTATGATTGCAACTGATGCAAATGCAGAATCAGAACTGTGGTATAGTCGATATACTGATCATAAAGGAGAACTCTTAGAAGCGTTAATAGCTGAACAACAGCTTAACATCGAAAATCAAGAAGATAATCCTCCCACCTTTTGCGGAAGAAACAGGAAAGAGTCAAACATTGATTTAACCCTTACTAACGCAAAAGGATGTAACAGAATATCAAACTGGAAAGTTTTGGAACAGGTTACAATAAGCGACCACAACATGATATATTTTGAAATAAATGGAAAAACTAAGAAACCTCACAAACAAATAATATGTAAACATAATTACAAAAAGGCGAACTGGGAAAAATTAATAGAGGAATTTACACCCCCAGAAATAATAACAAAAGGAGAAAATGTAAACCAATATGCCAAGATAATCACCCAAGAGATAAAAAGAACCATGAATAGAAACATTCCTAGAGTAAAAGAAACCAAATCTAACAAAACGTTTACTTGGACAAATGAATTAGAACAACTAAAAAGAAAACAAAACACGCGAGAAAATTATATTAGAAAGCCAAAACGCAAGAAGAAATAATACCACCTCTAATATACAGAAAAATCAAACAAAAATATAAAACAACGTTAATCGAAAATAAACAAAGAGACTGGCATAATTTTGCCAAATCCTAATTAGAAGACAACGCCTGGGGTATACCATACAAACTAGCACGGAACAGATTAAGACCCGACTCCTCCACCTTTCAAACTGTACAAACCAACAAGAGAACTGAAACAACTAATTGGACCGAAACTATAGAAACATTATTATCGGTTCTATTACCTGAAGATTTGATAGAAATAGAAAATAACGAACAACAACAAATACGAAATACCATGATTCAAACACCTATAACAATAACAAACCAACAAAATGACATAAAAATAACCGAAGAAGAAGTATTAACAGCAATTAACAAATGTAAAAGAGGAAAAGCACCCGGACCAGACGCTATAAGAGCTGAAGTAATTCAAAAACTTAAGTACAAAATAATACCCTGTCTAACAGCATTGTATAACGTGTGTCTGAGACAAGGAAAATTTCCTACCATTTGGAAACAAGCTGACGTCATTATATTTCTAAAACGTAAAACAAAAAACCCGAGCGATCCCAACAGCTACAGACCGATCTGCCTCCTAAGAAAAAAATATTTGCATAAGTCACAATTTCAGTTACGAGAAATCACTTTACATCCCTACTACAGCAAAAACTTCTTCAGAACTGTAATAATTGATAATTGAAAATTCGAAATGACGAACGACAGCTTGTTTACTATTTGTCACCTTTATGTAGGTAGAAATACTAGCGTGCGTTGTACACACAAATTGTTGATGTACTTACATTGTTCGTTATTTAGAATGCAATTTACGCACTTTGTATTTTTGTAAATGCTGAAAAACAATTCAAATCTTCAAATAAAAGTTTGAAATTAAATAGGTTAACTGGATGTCAGATGATAAATGTATGCGTTATGTGCATTTGCGTTATAGCCACAGCTGACTAATTAATTTTTGTGGTTTGATGGTCATAATATTAGAAATTTGAAAGTGCGAATTTAGAAAAATATCGTGCGTATAACTTGTGCGTAAGCAGTATTCGAGAATTCGTGCCAAACTAACATTCATTCCCGAAAGAATCTGTTTACGCACATGTCACGTAAATAACTATTGTACTAATATGAAAGAGTCAAGTTACAGTTTATATGTTTAGTGTTTGCTAATGCTAGAATAGTAACATTTTTGACGAAATTTTAATTACGATGTGCAGCGCAGTGCGAGAACATTCTCTCTTTTGTTATAGAATAAGCTACTTCATTAACGATGCTTAATTGAATTAATACCGGTTGTAAATGCGATCCAATATAATTTTTGAGTTCTAGAATAGTTCATTTTGAAATTATATTTAAAACTATGTTATAATCACAATTTAAAATCTCTTACGGCTCTCACTAGCTTGAATAGACAATCAACCAACACTACATTTCAATTTTCTAATTCAGTTAAAAATTTTAAAACCCTACTTAATCATAAAATTACATTCTAAATAGTTTCGAACCTGGAAAACTTTTCTTCTGCAACTGAAAACTTATCAAAAAGTGGTATCTATAAATTCTTGTGTTCATGTGGTAAATTCTATATTGAAAAGCCATCAAAACCAAACTTAAGGAACTTCTCAGATACATTAATAATCCAAACAATCATTTGATTTATCCATCTTCAATAATGTCAAACTTTGCTGAACATATGAATCAGTTTACTTATAATGTTTGTCATATATAGAAGAATTTAATCATCATTTTATGTAAGTAGGTTATCATACTTTTTATTCTTTGTTTTACTACTATATAAATATGTTTTTCTACTCCCACCTTTAAAACACCATGTATCGTATATGTTGGCACAATGCTAAGTAACCTTTTAAATACACATTGACAAGATGTGGCTTTCTGCGTTTTAGCACAAGTATAGATATTATTCAGAGGAACAACTCTTCTGGACGGGGAAGGTACGCGCATTTCATCTCGCGCATTGGTAGTCGCCATGTTTTAAAAGTAGATCAGGGACGTCATATTCGAAATTCAAATAAACATTCATGTGTAACATGTAACAAGTATGTCCACACCTTGGAAACTTGCTATATTTTGTCATTTAAAAGCATATGATACAAATCCTTGAATTTATTCAGAAATTTGACCCAACCCGATAATAATATTGTCATAATTAAAAATTCTAAATACGATCCTGAATTTCTATTTTTAAACATGGGTGCCGTTGTCTTGCAAAGATTAAACGCGCCGACGTTAAGTTATTCGTCTGAAAGAATTTTTTTACTTACGACACGAAGGTGGCAACGACAGATTTGAATAAAGGGTTAAACTTAGCTTCAAATTAGTTATGTCACTTGTCAGTTATTTAGGGTTATTTTTAATTTTGAACATGTTTATAATGTTACTGTTAATCTATGGTACCCCAGGATTTTGTATTGTTATTGTGTTTGTTAAGCTGAAGTAAAGTAATTTTAACATTTTAGTATTTTTGTGTTGGTAGTACACAATGTATAGTATGCAATTCGTTTTATAAATATCTGTACACTCGTCTTTTAAACACTCGTTTCGCTACGCTTCGCTCGTCGCTAATCAAATCTCGTATCTAAAATATCTTTTTATGGCTCGCAAGTTGCTTTATTGCCCAACGAGAAATAAGAAAATGCCAATGTTATGTGTGTGTAAAATGAATTTAAAACTAAATATTTTGGAATATTTATACTTATAACACAGTTAGAACAATTAAACATGTTTATATTTGGAAGAGGTAAATTATTAGAATTATTTTACTTTCGTATATTGATGTACAATTTGCAAATTAAACAAACGGACACATACAGTATAGAATTTAGGCAACTAAACTTACAATAATGACGTTAATTAATGAATTGGCAACAGTATTGAATAAGGTTTATAACAACGCGTGTCTAACAAATCGTAAAAATTTAAAAAAATGAAATAGGATTCATGCTTATCAGTATTGTCATATTGTATTGCATTTGTGAATTTTAATTCAACTTATTAGATGTCAAGTTGTAGGTTTTCATATTAATTTTGGTTACATTATGATAAGAAAAAAATACTTTTGATATTATTCATTTAGTAGAACTCTTGTTTCCATTTAGATTACAGATTAATTTGTATTAATTTGTTTTACCTAATATTGTAAGCTGTTTAAATTATAGTAAAACACATTATATATCCAAAAATTATATGTCGGTCCTCCGTCCATAATCACTGATTTTGCATCACTCGAAAGCAGCCAGAAACACTGAAATCAGTACAATCCTTAGCTGTAATACGTAAATAATACGTTGCAGTACTTTTTTACATCTTATTTTCAAACCGAACATGTTTTGTAATATTTGAAAATTTAAGTTTCTACAAATTTGACCATTTGTTGGCACTCGCAAAACGTCATTTCCGGCCTAGTGGTTCAAATAACTATTTTTATTCTGTATTAATAAAATTTATATAGATTTTTACTCATAAAAAACGAATATCGAGGCATCTTGCAGTTTAGCGATGCATTACAATAATATTTTGGTTGCATTGTGTTCATCGGTAGTAATGGTATAAAATTGTCATTAAATTATAATGGCATTGAATTTGAACTTGGCAGAATACCTTTTTCATGAAGAATATTATGAAAACATTTTTTAAAATTTTTGACATTTTCACTTAAAAACAATAACATTTTTGTATAGAGAATGAAAAGACGATACACCCGAAGCTTGTACTTTCCATTTCAAAAATTGGGGCTTGTACCTGTCATTCGAAGGGGGTTAACGGTAGGGATCACATTTTCAAGTTTCAAATTTGACGTTTTTCGGGATTTTTTATAAATATGTGCAGTGACCGAAATAATGAATTTATTCCATTTGGTTTTTACATGCCGTATATTATCCCATTAATGGAATATTTACAAACATATTCAATTTACACATATTTTCTTCAAAAAAAAATCGTAATTTACGCACATATTGTTTAAAATATGATATTAAAATATCACGTGACTAATAATTGTTTTAACATGATTATTAATTAGACAAAAAATTATAAAAGGAAAGTTTTTGAAATTTTTTTATCTATAAATTTTATTTGAATTATTTTTTTCTAAAACGCAATTTTGAACAATGTTTTTTTTTCACTTTATCAAACGTGTTCGATAAACGTACTTTTCACTCGCCATTAGTCGTATAGTAAACAGCAACTTAGGCAGATACCCTAATTTGAAATTTATTAAAACCTGAAAAAACTAAATACACAATGTAGTCATTTACAATCGTGTGGATGTGAATTAACATCAATAACAACAATAACCAAACAACTTTTGGTATCACATTTTAGAAAGTAGTATCTCCTGGACAGTCATTAATAACGTTTCGGTAGATAATGTAAAAATTAAGGAATATTGTCTCCTTTGGTTTACACACACACTTTACCTTCAGAAATAAATAAAATATATTTCCCTAGATTCTTTGAACTTTGATACAATTATTAATTAGTAACCCTTAGTATTAATACGTAATATCCAAAGATTATTGTTACAGAAAAAAATGTGAGTTTCTAAACGAAATTCTAAGGTACTTACGTTGTAATATTTTTTTCTTTTCCTACTTTTTCAACATTATTGCTGACAACACTGATAGACGTAAAATACGTTTAAAGAAGAAATTGTAAGCCGATTGAATTTTGTGACGTTCTATTTTTATTTTTATACTGAAAATCAAAAACCACAAAAGTTTCTATTAATCATTTTCAAATTTCATCAAATGTAATCAAATTATATTTCTTGGAACCCTCACTTCATTCATCGCTTAACGATCGGAAAGAGGTCGCATTTATCTAGTAAAGCATACAATTAAAAGTTTCGTATCAGATGAACACTTCCTAAAAATGACTGAAACTGAATTCATTTAATATAGTAGAGCAATTTATTTCAAATTGATTTATTAAATGTGTAGCAACTATTCTTTTCACGCTCATTCTTGATTGAAACGTGAGCATTTATTCTTTTTTTCTGTATCTAAAGAAAGTGATTTATTTGTAAACTAAGATAAGGTGATAAAAGTGTTAACTTTATAATTATTAGGCAAGTGAAAAATGTCTGAAAGTTACATTTAATACTTTTTTCTACTTTGCGTTCATATTGTAGTTGTTACGACACGCAAACGCGTATCGTAACAAAAAAATCGTTTCATAAAAATTACACTAAAACGGTGAAAATTATGTTTCAGTTGGCAATAGTGACTTAAGAGTATTTCATTTCAATCGCATATTTAGTATAACCTCAATTAATTTGAAGATTAATGTTTTAATAAAAATTCATTTGTTAAAGTTTGGAATAAAACTTTCTTAACTAGAAATTTCAATTTTAAGGAACTTTATAAACATTGTTTAATTTATAATTACATTTACTTTTGGTAATATAGCATATAGAAGGTAAGTAGGTACCCTTATTTATTGTTTTTAGATTTGGTTTGGTAAAATTGGTGAAGTTCAATATAATAACAATTAATTTGTTTATAATGTTACTGACAAATAAAATCAAGACACTATAAATTGTAATTTCGTTTTAGTTTAGAATACATAAAATGAGAGCACAACACTGGGAAGTGGATGTTACCTTCGTCACGAATACAAAGATTCTCCGTAACTTTACAAAGATTGTCATCTGTTATGGGCCAATTTTGATGTGAATGTTGTTTTCCAAGTTTTTAGTCGTTGTTGGCCTGTTAGCATTCAAAGAGCTCTGGAAATATTTTAACGTTTATATATCAATTTAATTGAGAATAAAGGTACTACAAGTTTGTGAGTAGTATTGTCTTAGAGCAGTTACGCATTAATGCAATCCTTTTTTTTTTAAAATAAATTCCCTGGCCAAGTTATTTTTTGTTTCTGTAATTTGACGTCATCAGTGGACATGTTTGTAAGCTCATCACGCCTACAGGCCCCGCTGTATCCAATTATCAAGACGACCTAAAACTCATGAAACACATGTTTTATTTAGGGTAAGATGCACCAAACTTTGTTAAATTTAACCGTAGCTTAAAAGCAATTCTTACTATGTTGAATTCTTGGATATAGTTTCACCAAACTCGGTTAAAAACAATAGTATCCAAGGGTTAAACATAGTAACGATTGTTTTTAATCTACGGTTAAATTTAACCGGGTTTGGTGCAAGTGGCCGCTTACTATTTAATTAGGTAGTTGCTAGGGGTAGTTATTTATCTAGTTATTAATTTAGTTATTTATTTTAAGCAATTTGAAATCCTCATAAAAAATTCTTCTAAATATACAATTAAATATATTTATACTTACTTTCATCGATAAATAAATTTTGTCTTCCGCTTCAGAAATAAATTTACTAATTTGATATTACTCTAAAATATTAGATTTTTTTGGAATGTATCCTTCTGAACACCGTTTTAGCAAAGCTTTTAATTTATAATATTTTGAAATGTCTTGATTTAAGTGGATGTTTATACACGACTTTAATTGAGAATAAAGCTGGATGATTTGTATTTTTTGGCGTCTTAACTCAAAATATGCTAGCATAAAGTTTTCAGTAATCGTTGAAATGTTATTCTCCTTATGCCATTTTTCAAATTCAGAAAAAATTTTCTCATAAGTTGAGCGCGACTTTACTGGAAGCAAATTTTCCATACTATTTTCTGCGATCTCCCGTATTTCAGGAGGTGTACTTTGTAAACTTGTAATCTTCCATATTTTGCGAATTCATTACACCTATTAAATGCGCAACTAACTCAAAAAAATGATACTGACGCTCCAAATGAACTTATAACCATAGACGCCTTTAATTTAAAAAAGTGATGCCAACTGTGACAACCTTAGTAATAAAATTTTTTGATTTAAATTATTTAGATTCCAAAAACGCAAAGTAGAAAAAATACTATATGATATCTCGTTTATAAGGCATGTTGTCGCACTTATACTTCTTTATGACACTCCTTGCTGCGCCCGTCGTGCCATAAACCTGCGCGTGCGCCAAAATGGTTCTTATAAAACTCGTATCATAATATACTTATTTAAATTCTTTAAATAATATGATAATGATATGATAAATAACATGAATGAATTAAAATTTTTTTTTCAATTGAGTGTAATAAAAAATTTTTTATTACACGCAAAAGCATTGAATAATATTTTAGCAGCGCACTCTATATAAGTTACTATATTCAGCAAAGAAATTTTTTTACATTTACTAGAATAATAAAGCAATTGGAAAAATATTGTATTAAATTCGTTATATAAGGTGTCTATTGTTCAACTAGTTCCTCTCGTTGAACAATAGACTGCTTCTAACTAATTTAATAATACAATATTATTAATTTTTTATGTCATTAAAAGCACTCGATTGCAGCTAGTGCATGCATGTTTCGTAGGCTTGTTTATATGCTTGTATTACGAGGATGTATTGATATCTAGTTAGCCTAGATCAGTTCCTTGCATAAACAAAATATTGCGTTACCATAGCAACGAACAATAACTTATTAGAAATGTCAGTGTAAAGTTTGACGTCAAAAAAGTAACCCAGAGTCACGCAATAAATTAAATGAAAAAGATGTCCACCGAAATTGTGAAAATCGAAAAATTGGAGTATCGAGCCATCATCAAGTACCTGTATTTAAAAGGGTTAAGAGGTAAGCAGATTTACGAAGATATGCTTAATACCCTTGGTGATCAATGTCCTTCGTATGCGACCGTCAAAATTGGAATGCAAGCTTCAAAAGAGGTAAATTTTCCATTGAAGATGATGACCGATGGGAAGGCCAGTTTCTGTGTCAGTCCCCGAAAATATCGATGCAGTTCATGACATGATTTTATCAGACCGTCGAATTGGGCTAAAACGGATATCTGAAGCACTGAATATTTCATACGAACGCGTTCATCATATGGTTCACGTCAATTTGGACATGAGAAAATTGCTGCAAAATGGATCCCCAAATGTTTGAATGTTGACCAAAAGCGTGCAAGGGTAGAAGCATCGCGTTCGATCTGTGCTCGATTTGAAAACGATGTAGACTTCTTAAACCGAATTGTTACTATGGATGAGACTTGGGTACATTTCTACGATCCAGAAACAAAGCAACAATCGATGGAATGGCGACACTCTGGTTCTCCAAGACCTAAGAAGTTTCGTGTCCAAAATCTGCTGGAAAAGTTCTTGCTTCAGTTTTTGGGATTGCCATGGAGTAATCATGATTGATTTTTGGATAAGGGTAGAACAATAACTGGAGATTACTATTCGACATTACTGACCACTCTACGGGAAAATATTAAAGAGAAAAGACGCGGAAAGCTATCCAAAGGTGTTTTGTTTTTGTGGACAACGCCCCTGCACACAAATCTCATGTTGCCATGCAAAAATTCGTGATTTAGGGTTTGAATTACTAGAACACCCCCTTATTCACCCGATTTGGCTCCGTCCGACTATCACCTCAAAAAAGTTTAAAAGGTCGTACATTTTCTTCCAACAAGGAGGTAATAGAAGCTGTGGAGGTCTGGTTTGCAGAGCAAGAAGAAACATTTTTTTAAAGTTCTAGAGACGTTGCAGGTTCGCTGTAATAAATGTATCCAATTAAGAGGAGAATATGTTGAGTAATAAAATATTTTGACATTGAAATTTTGTTTGGTTCTATAGTAGGCTAAGAATTTTTCAATATATCCTCGTATAATACCCAGCATACTTTTACAAATCACAAATTACCTATATTCAACTATACAGTGTGCCCATTTAGTGCGTAATTGTTCGATTATGGACCCCCTGACTATTTGTCCGAAAAAGAGTGAGCAGGCTTCCCAAATAGACTAAAAGTTGCACATTTTAAAAATAATGCGAATAATTTGAAAACCGCTGAAGCTGGGATATGAATTACAAGTTAAATGTAAGCGAGTTATTCGACGGTGCAAAAATATACAGGCTATACCATTTAAAAAAAAAATCAGCTTTGGTTAACTACTTTTTTTTTAATCACCTTGTAAATATAAAAATATTTTTAAATGTGCAACTTTTAGTCTATTAAGGAAGCCTGCTCACACTATTTCTGACAAGTAACCTGAAAGCCCATAATCGAACAATTACACACTAAATGGACACACTGTATATTCATGAAATTGAATATTTACAGATTAATTATGAATTACAAACATTAAGCCATGCAAAATAGACCTTATTAATTGCTAATTAGAAAAATAATCAAAAAACTATTAGACTAACATAATTATACGGAGCAATTTTATACATAAACTATGGTAATGTAAGTAAAATGCAATTACCGTTTCTAGCAGAAATTGTATTAGATTTTATCAAAATTAGAATATATGCACATTAAACGGAAATGCAGTTCGTAATAAATTTGCTGACGTTACAGTGCCATCAATGCATACAATTCGTATTAGCAATTAACATTTTACATCATCATTTTTATGTTTGAAATGTAACATAAATTGTGTTGAAAAAGAAAGTAAACAATAAACAAAGATTTATAATTACGATTGGTAAGTTAACTTGAAAATATTTTGTTCGCATTAGCTCAATTTTAAGTAAAAATTGTTTCAGTTGATGTACTTCAAAAGTTTGTTTACATACAATTTGTGACGTTAATGGATTTTGTTCGTCTCAATGAGCTTTCTTGTTACCAGTTACAATTAGTGTTGCTGTATTTAATTGTTTTACTAATTTCTAGCATGATTAAATTGATTAATTATTTAACTCTAAAATTGTAATAGTTATTAGGATCACTAGTCCAGAAAATGATATTTTGCGAGTGTGAGTGATATTGCCTAGCCGAGGCGAAGCAAGACGAGCACTCGCAAGACATTTTCTGGACGTGTAATCCACAACATTTTTTATGACGACAAACTTCAAAATATTTACAAAATTATTCTTAATTTAGTTCAACCATTTGTTGCTGGGGATTTATTTTTTTTTTTGGTTGGTACCCACTTGTCATTGCATAATTACTTAATTTTCAAATTTAAAATCAAAGTGACATTTTCGGTGTAATTTTAACAAATGTCACTTTTGTAAGGTTTAGGCCGGGAATTTGATGTTCCTGGCCGATTTTGAATCCTACAAAACTATCAATAATGACCGGAGGCATAAAAACACCTTTTTAGTAGTTCAATCATTAGGATTTTACAATCTGCTCTAATGAAATTCATTACCATACAAATTCCACCCCACATAACACATAACGTCTTGTGGGCGTTCATTTATAGTCAATAAAAGGTCCGAACATCCATTGCCATAACATGGACGTTTTCAGAACGTCCAATTGAAAATGTTTTCCTAACGTTCAATTATAGATGTTTTCAAAACGTCTCCCAAGTACCTTTCAAGTAAATCGCAGGTCTTGTTTATATCCATCTTAGCATAAATATTTTTAAAATTGCGCCAATGATAATTTTTTTATGTTTAGGTTCTTTTTGCAATTTTCTCAATTTACAAAACGACGATGACAAATTAATTATATCATAAAATTTGAAACTGCCGATTAATCTAGTTTAAGTTGAGAGCAGAAAAATTACTATAATTTAATTGAAGTTGGCAATTGTGCGTTTTTTTGTCAACACAATCGCGCTTTTGTGCTGGGTTATTTTACGTGTTTTTCAAGAAGCTCAGTGTTTAAAGATAAAAAATTGTATTTGGATTTGTATCTAGCCAGGTTAGTAAAAATAGTAATTTTCATAAATTATCATATTTACTTTTGTTTTAGATGCCGGATTAGTTTTAAATTTTGACTAAAAATCGATGAAAATTACTGTTCATAAATGGCTGAAAAGAGGTCCAAACATGAAAAATGAATATGTATTATGAATATATTAGATATAAATGAAAATTATACGTTGTTCAATATAAAATTTTTATGAATGATTTTGGTGTTATTCGCCAACAACATTTTTCATACAATCATTTTGGGATAAAAGATTGATAGCTAGAGGTTCAACAAAAGACTATTTACGGATGTCTGTTAACGACGTTCTATGGACGTCAAAAATGGACGTCCCGTTTTAGTCCGAAGTTGTGACAAATGGACGTTTTATGGACGTCTCTAGGATGTCCTTTAGTTTTTGTTGAACATCCTACAGACGTTTAAATGTACGATAAACGAAGTCCGTTGTACGTCTTGTTGACGTACTTGTGTCATCTGGGACATTCTAAATTTTAAGAAATTTGAAAACAAAATTGTCAGTATTGAACTGACACTTGGGTTATAAGTCTAAAATATCATTTCGAACAAATTTTCTTAATGACTGTTTCTGATATCTTTACAAAAAACATAATTTTTGAATATTTTAATATGTCAAATTTTACATGTACTAAGAACCCTTCATCGCCGCCAATGAGTGTTATTTTCGTTTTAAACCAAGCAAAAGCTAACCCAGAAGCAATATATACTCTTTGCCCTTGTCATCTCTAAGGTATAATTAATAATAAAAAAGTTCTTCATATGATGCGTACTTTTTGGAACTCACTGTATAATAACCGTGTGTCCACGAAAAAGTTGACATGGGCGTTTTCTATGTTAAATTCAAATTTCTGGCACAATATAAGCACAATATTGCAACATATTTTATTAGATAGATAAATTAGAACAAATTCATTTCTGGTGTTGTAAGTGTTTAAAGCATATATTATTAAAAAACAGTAAAATTTTTATAATAATTTACCCGAAAAAATCCCGGTTCGATCCCGATTGTCATTTTTTTAATTAATAAAATTATAATAATTTTTGTCCACGATCATTAGTGAAATACAGTAATTCTGAAATCATTTTTAATAATAAGAAAAAACTCTTGCCCTTGAGATAGAATATTTATTCTAAAACACTTGCTTCTTATAGGTTTTGCATGTATTTTCATTCAATAATTATTAACAAAATGAATATTCTGTAATTATGCTCAACGAAATAGTTGTCTGAACTGTCAGTGTCAAATGTAAATGGAACGTTTTAGATGTTTTGAGGCAAGATTAATTTAAAGTTTATAAAATGAATGAAAAATCGAGTGAACCAGATATGATCGTGGAGAAAACATGCTCTATTACTCGATTAGAAAAAAATTAGATCTGCTCGTGTTTCCTCACGCTTGCGTTCAGAACCGTCCACTCGTATCAATTTTCACTTTAACCTTATTACAGAATCTACTATTATAAAATGAGTTCAATCTTTTTTTCGAAATGTTAAATTCACTTTACAAAAATGTAATGTAAAAGTTAATAAAAACAAATACTGCAATCGGAATCGAACCCTAGTTAGAAAGAAAAAAAGAATACTAGGCAACAACGTGACGAATTCATCCACGAAAGCAGTTTAATAAATGCAAATTCATTTGGTTAAGAAGTACAATTTCACAAAAATAACTTATTTTAATGATTTTTTTTAGTAAAATGTTGAATATTCATTATTATCATATCAAGGTGTTTTATTTTATCTAGTCTAATATATATTGTGTTATATTGTGCCAGAAACAACATATACGTTAATTTTTAATTTAACATAGTAAATGTCTGTCAACTTTTCCCTGTTGCACCCGGTATATTAGCTTGTTGAATAATTGAACCAGCGATATGGTACAGTCACAGCTGTTACCGAATATTTACATATTACATAGTGTGTAAGTATAAATCGCTAATTCTCAACATCGTTTTAATTGAAATCATCGATGTAGAATTAACTTAAAGCAACCATAGCTCTCTTATTAAATTTATTACTTAACTTATAAATACGACACCGAATAGATTATGTAACTCTAAATTATAACAGATAGAGTCAAAAGAACTTTGTGAACACATAATTGATAATTAGATATATTGGGTAGCAATAAATTTTGCAGTGAAACGTATAGTTTTTAAATTTGCAATATTCAGTTTATTGTATTCATTTATGCTAGTTTTTTCATTACATTTCGCAATGTATGAAATTATTTCCAACATACTCTTTTATATCTTATGTAAATACTATTACAAGCTAACTAATTTTCCTGTTTTTTACCTTCTGTTTTAGGTATTTACATACGCATGCGGAAAATTAGTTTTTTCGGCGTGAAATAAATTTGAGCAACGACGCAAAGCGGAGTGCTTTTAATTATTGAGTGCTGTAAAATAATTAATGCACAAGATTTTTATGAAATTTTTAGCTAATGATTTTTAAAATTATTAATTTGATTTTTGAAGTTCATTCTAAAAACAGGATTCAAGACAAAAGTGATTAGTTGCAGTTTATGAATCTAAAATTAGGACTTACATCTCTTCGCCAATGCATTCCAGTACGTTTCTTTAGATTTTTGTTTTGATTTGTTTTTAATAATTTATAAATTGCATAAAATTATACAAATTACAGCAAACAGCTGCATTACCAGTAAAAATTAGCAACTGGGTAACCAGGTAACGTAATAATGACGTTTCAGGATATTTAATTTAAATGCTAAGGACCCCGCAATAATCTTACGGAAATTGGGTCTCGGTGGATTTTTCTAAATTTTTGATATGATGTAGTGCGTATTATTCTTAACAAAGTTAACATTGCGCCAACCCCTAAAATGAACAGTTTTGCTGGTACAGGGTGTTGAAATCACCCCTGGCTCAAAAGAAAACGTTTATTTTAAAGGCGGAACAATACTTTTAAATGTTTTATTGTGAATTATGTTGCATAATATTAAGCTATTTTATAAAATAAATTCCAAAATAATAAATTATAATAAATATTTATTTATTATAATAAATTATAACTACTAAAATAGGCAACTTTTTTCCTATTTAATCGTATTTGTATCATTTACCGTTTCCGAGATATCTATATTATCCCTTCCTATATGAGCACACCCAGTATAATTTGAACATTTAATATAGTGATATTATGGTGAACGGGATAATAATTTTTAAAAAGAAAGAAAACTGACATATCATTAAATTCAATTTTAACGTTTTCTACTATTTCAAAACAATTTATAAATGAACCAAATTGACAATAGTGAGAAATAATTTGTTAAAAAAGGATACATTTTTAACAAGCAGTTACTTTGACGCCCTCTAGTAGCAAAACTGTTCATATTTATGATTTGTCACTTCATATTTGTTTCAAAATATCGTGGACTACATCATATTAAAAATTCAGCAAAATCCACCGACTTTTTGGTGACAACCCCCGAAATAGGGGTTGGGGTATGATTATATAAAAATGCATTTTTTTTCATTTAAGCTGTTAGGAAACATTTTACATCGCATTTAAAGTACTATATATATATATATATATATATATATATTAACAATAGGGGTTGAGTTTGGAATTTATTTTATAAAACAGCTTAATACTATGCAACATAATCCAAAATAAAACATTTAAAAGTATTGTTCCCGCCTTTAAAAATAAACGTTTTCTTTTGAGCCAGGGGTGATTTCAACGCTCTGTAGCAGCAAAACTGTTCATTTAGGGGTTCGTGCAATGGCATCTTTTGATGAGAAAGACACGCACTATATCATATTAAAAATTCAGCAAAATCTACCGATTTTTTGGTGACAATCCCCGAAATAGGGGTTGGGGTATGATCATATAAAGATGCATTTTTTTTTATTTAAGCTGTTAGAAACATTTTACATCGCATTTAAAAGTACTAAATATATATATATATATATATATATATATATATATATATATATATATATATATATATATTTTGTATTTAACAATAAGGGTTGGGATGGAAGGGAGTGAGTTTGGAATTTATTTTATGAAACAGCTTAATATTATGCAACATAATCCACAATAAAACATTTAAACGTATTGTTCCCGCTTTTAAAAATAAACGTTTTCTTTTGAGCCAGGGGTGATTTCAACACCGTGTAGCAGCAAAACTGTTCATTTTAGGAGGTTGGCGCAATGTTAACTTTTGTTAAGAATAACACGCACTACATCATATCAAAAATTTAGAAAATCCACCGAGACCCAATTTCCGTAAGATTATTGCGGGGTCCTTTACGTTTACACGTCAGGAGACCAAAAAATAATTTTCAATAGCTTTTTATTATTTTGGCCCTAAGAGGATATCGGTTTTATTGTATATAGACAATGCAATACACACTGTAGCACTGTTTCAACAATATGGTGTGAAATAAGAACCAATGCCAAGAAATTGTGAAAAAACATTTTACCAAATATGTATTCCATATAACATCGTTATAAATTTGAGAAATTATGCAACTTTTCCCAGTAATTTCCAAGTATAACAGTTCAATATGATAAGGAATTCAAAACAATAATAATATATCCATTTAAAATAAGAAAGTAACCAAAGTAGCACATAAAATCGCCACTACAATCTAGTGGTTTGAAACTTTAAATGGTCAATTTTAGGTAACGCTACGCAATTTTTTCAATCAAAAAGTAAAATTTTCTTTATTATTTAATGTACCAGTAAGAAAATAATAATTATTACTCTCTAAAATTACCACAAGGTTTTTTAACTGTATAGTAATATGTTCAGCAATACTAACGTATTTGTTACTATACTACATTACCTTCCAGTATTTGTTACTAAAAATGAAATTGTGTGAGTAACCGTCACTGCAGAATTCCACCTAATACAAACTAATAGGTATTCGCGACTACACATTTTTTTATCTAGCAATTATGTTAATGGTACATATTTAACTATTTTAAAGTATTGGGTCTAAATAGCTGCCTCTGAAGTCCAGGTTTGTCATTTCATTTAACAAAATGGTGAAATAAGCTACTGGTGGGTGGGTCGCAAATATGGGTTTATTAAAATTATAGGCAGGCTAGAAAGTAAATAAATTTTGACAAATATTTAAGTTATAATAATTTTATGGAAATACAGGGTGTTCGGCAGAAGAGGGTCTTCTCCTATGTGCTCAGCCCATAAAATTTGACCTAGGCCCTACTTTGGGTTTTACCCGATTTTTTGTTAAAAAAAGCCGACTTTCGCCGCTTTCATACCTTTAAACTTCCATAAGTTTCCTTTTATTGACAAGTCTGGCAACAATTAATTTTTTTCTGATCTTGATACATAGTAGGTCTTCAAGTAATCAATATTTTTTTATAAGAATGCCGGTTAACAAAAATAGGAGCTTCTAAACTACAAAAAAAGGTAAGAAAATTATTTGAAGATGAACTTTGCATTGCAATGAAAAAAAAACTAGAAGAGATCGATGGCTTCAGATTTTATGTCAACATCTCTACTGTATGCCTTTTCTAACGACTTTATGTTTTTTTTAAGAATAACTGGAGTTATTCGTAAATTTTTTCAAACCGGACGATTTTGACGTAACTCTACTTTTGGAGAAAATTAATTGTTTGACAAAAATGAAACAAAAGTAGGACCTACTATGTCTCAAGATCAGAAAAAAATAATTGTTGGTAAAACTCAAAATAGGGCCTAGGTCAAATTTTATGGGCTGAGCACATAAGAAAAGACCCCATCTACCTGTCATTTCCTGTGTTCACCCTTCTGCCGAACACCCTATATATTTACTTTATATCTTATTATTGTTTCAATATTCACCAAAAGAAACATTTAAACGTGTATAATTAAAACTAACCCAATAATATGTTAATATTTTTTGATTAAAAAATTTGTTAAAAATTACTTATTTTACAGGTGCTCTTATTTTTCATCAATATCAGGTCTACCTTGTATATAAAATTGTAGGCGTAAGTGTTTTTGAGTTAATTTGGGAGTTTTTATCGAGCTACACGCTATTATAAAAGAATATTTAACCATGTTCCTTTTATTGTTGATGTTGTTAAGTACCCAACACAGATAGAAAAGGTATAATAAATAATATAGTTAAGACAAAGACAAAAAAAAATGAATCCTTTACACGTAACGTACATAAGTTATTCCTACTAGTTTTTTATCAATTTATTACGATAAAACGTAGTCATTTTTCTCAAATTATAATAACAAAAACGCAACTGTGTAGTATCCGAATTATCACTAAATGTGCTATTTGGAAAGTAGTAGAACCGCAAGTATTTTTGAAAATATTTTAAATAGAACAGGCGTTCTACTAGGTACTACTGTAGTTCCAATAATAACTCTGGACGTGTAAGCCACAGGTGACCACCACCAACACCACAAAATACGAAAGAATGTTTATATAATGTAATATTTGGGGTCATTTAGGAATAGCATTTTATTCCCAAAACTATATGCAGGTGCTTAGAAGAGCACGGCCAATATTCAAAAATAATTTTTTCTTCAAGCGTATAGTAATGGTACAGATTATATAAGGCAATACATGCCGTATTAGTGATCAATTAGTAGTTAAGTAGTGCCGGTTCTGGCCCACTTTTGGCGCGAAATTTGAATTCCGATCGTCGTCGGCAATGTTCGGTAAGCTTCATGAGTAAGTCAAGATGGCGTCGTTGATGCTCGATCGTCATCGGGGCGTGCGTCTTTGTTCGTGCGCAGTCGCTTGTTGTCGGTCATGTTCGTGTTCGGTTGTTGTCGGTCATGTTCGTGTTCGGTTGTTGTCGGCTATGTTCGGAAGCTCTCGGTTGTCGGTCATGTTCGGAAGCTTTCGGTCATTTTCACGTTCGATTGTTGTCGGCTATGTTCAACAAGGTTCGTGAGTAAAGGCTAGATAGTGCCAAGAATAAGATTTTGGATCGTCGGTCGTCGTAGGCAATGTTCGGTAAGCTTCGTGAGTAGTTCAAAATGGCGTCGTTAATGCTCGATCGTCGACGGGGCGAGCGCGCATGTCCGTGCGCAGTCGGTTGTTGTCGGTCATGTTCGTGTTCGGTTTTTGTCGGCTATGTTCGGAAGCTCTCGGTTGTCGGTCATGTTCGGAAGCTTTCAGTCATGTTCGCGTTCGGTTGTTGTCGGCTATGTTCACCAAACGTTCGTGAGTAAAGGTTAGATAGTACCAAGAATAAGATTTCGGATCGTCGGTCGTTGTCTGCAATGTTCGGTAAGCTTCGTTTGTAAGTCAAGATGGCGTCGTTGATGCTCGGTCGTCGTCAGGGCGTGCTCGCATGTTCGTGCGCAGTCGGTTGTTGTCGGTCATGTTCTTGTTCGGTTGTTGACGGTCATGTTCGTGTTCGTTTGTTGTCGGTTATTTTCGTAAGCTTCCGTTTGTCGGCCATGTTCGGAAACTTCCAATCATGTTCGCGTTTAGTTGTTGTCGGCTATGTTCGGCAAGGTTCGTGAGCAAAGGTAAGATGGCGCCAAGAATAACATTCCGGATTGTCGGTCGTTGTCGTCAATGATCGTGTTCTTGAGTATGGGGCGCGGTCGGTCATGTTCGTAAAAGGATCATGCGTAAGTCGAGATGGCGGCATGGGGCGCGGTCGTCAGCCGTCAATGTTCGACAACGTTTACGATAATTAGTGAGGTTGAGTTTGAAAATTTAAATCATCATTTGTAAAGTATTTCTCGTTCAACATTCTAATGTATTGGATGTATAAATTGATTGTCTACAAATTTGGTTTCGTTTACGAGCGTGTATTTCCGCTTGCGCTTGGCTAGGGTTAGATGAAAAAAAAATTTAAATCTTATTAACAAAGCATTCACAACGTTCAATTAAACTGGACGTCTATTTTTCTCCTGCGCAATTGCTTTCGGAGTATGCTCGCGTATTTCCGCTAATAATTAGTGTGAAAATTTGAATCATCATTTGTAAAGCATTCCTTTCTCAACGTTCAATTAAACTGGACATGTATTTTGCTCCTGCGAAAAAAATTTAAAACTAATCTACATAGGCCACGGACGTCAATGCCATTTAAGAAACATACATCTGAGTCTAATTTATTTAAAAAAACAAACAAAGCTAGTAGACTTGATAATGAAACAAAACTCAATTGTAAAGGTGCACCATTTATTAGTTAATAGTATTTACGATATAAGTGCGGGAACACAATGTTCCCGTGTGAACGCGAGAAAATTGTTCACGCATAAATATTGTACAATATTTTTGAAACGAACATAAAACAATAATTCTCAAATAAATTTCTAACTTTCATTTTAGTTTTATTTAAAAAAAAAATAATCAAAGGAAACGTAGGTAAACAATTGCAATTTTGACAATTAAAAATATTAATTATGTCTTCTGATTCTGAAATTGAATTTACACCACCAAAAATAAGAGAAACGGCCAAAAAGGCGATCGAAAACTTATTGCCGGATAAGTCAAAAAAACCGTATGAATTAGTGTATCCAAAGTTTCTGGACTGGTGCAAATTACATAAATTAGTAAATACACTGAAAATTGTTTACTGGGATATTTTCAAACGTTTTCCAGTAAAAAATCTCTTGAGTAGCATTATTCTATGTTAAAGTCCTGTTTGATAATACACAAAAACGTTGACATTTCAAAATTTACAAAACTTGTGTCCTTTTTAAAGAAGGAAACGTACAATTTAAAACAAAAAAAAATCCAAAGTTTTAAACGATAACGAAATTGATAAGTTCATTGTTGAGGCCCCAGACAATTCATTTCTATTAATGAAGGTGTGTAATAAGCAACATATTTTATAAATACATATAAACTAAGTATCTAATTCATTTTATAGGTAGTAGTATAGTATTTTCGCTGTAGCTTTGCGGTTAAGTGATTAGGGATTTCCACTTGCAAACTGTATGCTTCAATATTTGTGAAAGTCAGTGGTACTTAAAATTTCTACATAGGTATTGGTCATTAAAATTGCAATTGGCTATGAATGTTATTTTCATTTTCCCTTATCACTAATGAGCTTGTTATTGTTATTATTAGAATAAATAAAGCAATTAGACGTCGCTTCGGCCACTCGTTGCAAGAACGTTCTTCTTTATTGATTACGTGTGTTTAAGTGTTTATCTCAAAAAAATGCCCGGTGAAGTTTTAAACTCTCAATCTCAAATGTTCGTAATAAAATAATTACAATATTTTGAACAAGAGAAAACAGCGGTCCCTTGATTTCCGTGCTGTCTGTACAACAGGTAAGTGAATTATAGCAACTTTGTGTGCAACTATGTTAAAATGAACTATTTTAGAGAGTGGTGATGCTTTGAGTGTTTCGTTAAGAACTGTACAAAATGTAAAGAAGAAATACAACGAAAATCCAATACTACGCACACCAAATAAATCTCGCAACAAAAGAAAGCGAAAAACGATTGATGCTTCGCACGAAGTCAAAAACCGTATTAAATCATCGGTCTATACTATGTACGCGGAAAAAAATATCTTTCCTTGAGCACACTACAAAAGTTTTTGGCTGAAAGGCATGGACACGAAGTAAAACAAACAAGTTTGTTCCATTTATTACGGATATGTGGATTCGAATACAAAAAGATGACAATAGACGTGCTCTTTGCGAACAATCTCACATTGTAGCGTTAAGAACCACGTTTCTGGATTCATATGCAGCCAACTATAATTTGCCAACACCTCGAACATTTGTTTTCTTAGATGAAACTTGGATTTTTCAAAAGGTACGTACGTCTCTGATGGATATATTTTTTCATAATTCTTAATATCATTTTGTAGGTGGTATAAAACGATCCTGGCAAGATGATTCGATAAAAGTGTTCGTAAATTGCAGACTGAGGGAAAGCGGTACATCGTTGTCCATGCCGGAACAAAAACGGATTCGTTCCTAATGCAGATTTAGTATTTTCAACAAAGAAAAAACGGCGGATTATCATGACAATATGTCCGGGGATTTGTTTAAAAATGCTTTTGTGATAAATTGTTACCCAATTTGGATCCAAATTCAATAATTGTTATGGACAATGCACGCTACCATTCTACCATAAAGAAAAACAGCCTTCTGTTACGTGGAAAAAACAAGAAATAAGAGAGTGGTTAACGAAGAATAATATTGTATTTCCTGATAATTTTCTTAAAAAGATTTATTAGATTTGGCGAAACAACACCGAAAACAAAACGTTTACGCTATCGACAAACTTATTGAAGATGCTGGACATACGGTTTTACGTCTTCCACCATACCATTGCCAATTCAACCCGATTGAGCTAATTTGGGGTATTTGTAAACAGTATTATGATAGGCATATTGGTGAAAACTGTTATACAGACGACAACGTTGAAAAAACATGGAAACTGGCCCTGCAGCAAGTAACACCGGAAATATGGTCTAATACGGTTACTAAAACCGAAAACTTAATTATGGATTATTGGCAAAAGCTTCAAAATATTAGGAAGCATTGTGTAGTAAATAATATTGTAATAAACTTAGCAGAAGATGATGAAACTGACAGCGAGAACGAAGACAGTGATAGTGAAAATGACGATGAATGTGGTAATGAGGAGATATCAATATAATGTAACAATTATAAAAATAAATGGTTTTAGAACCCTGACTTCTTATTTAAAAGTTTACATTTGAACAAAAGGGAGCTCATTATTCCATTGTCACCAAACAATACTTAATGGTGTTGTTTACCTGTTTATTGCTCGAGGCGATTAGACATGCCCAATATTTTAGGTAGGTATAATATAAAATGTTAGAAGAGGACAACACTATAAGAGTATGTGATTTCTGAAATTAAGCGCTAATCACTTAACCGCAAAGCTACAGCGAAAATACTATAATATTGGGTATTTCCGTTGCATGTCGTCGTGAAGAGTTGTGCAAAATGTCAATTAATGATATCGAGTTCAAATCTGAAGCTATTTTCGTCAATGTACCAGAAACAGAAACAAATGTTTCTCGACGTTTTGCAGTAACTAAACCCGAATGGATAAACTTGCTGCTAAAATATAGAAATGTAAGAAGCAAACAAACGTTTTTTTGCACTTACAGAAGCAGCAAATGTATTAATTCACCAGTAGAGCTTAATGCAATTGGTAGAATTCCTAGACCAAGTACCCGAATTCCTTCAGTTAGAGAATCCAAAGACTACACTGGCCACTGTTTTCGAAGAAGTGCAGCAACTCTGTTGGCTGATAAAGGTGGAGATCTGCTAACACTTAAAAATTTGGAGGATCAGAAATCTTCAAGCGTGGCTGAAAGTTACGTTGATGACTCCATTCAAATTAAAATTTTTATTGCCGATCGTTTAATGGAGCCAGCACCGGGACCATCTCATATAATTCATACTGTAAATGTGGCACAGTTGTTATCTGATTCTCACCCTCCAGGAACTTCTGGAATAACAATTTCAAATTACCAACTGTACGATAAATATATATAACAGTAACACTGGGCCAAGTGAATAAAAGTAGTAAACACTGGAAAGTATTTACTATTGAGTTAAAGCAAATACTTAATTTGGAGAGAGAATGATCGTTTGCTTTTACTAAGTAGTATTTGCTGGAAAATTTGAAGTACTTACTAGCAAGTTTTTACTGACAATCACTTTGGTTAACATATTTAGCAGTCGTGTTATCATGTGTAGTAGTGAAGAAGAAAGCAGTAAATGTAAAAATAACATGTCTAGTAGTGAAGAAGAATCTAGTAATCATAAAAATAGTGAAAACCGTAAAGATGAGACAAGCAATACACAGAGTAAGATGCTCTTTGTGAGTTTAATAAAAAACCACCGAGTGGTATTAAATAAATCTATGTTGCCGAAAATGATGGTATCGAAAGAAAAATCCTGGAATGAAATAAAAGAAGAGTATAGTAAAGGCATTGGTAAAAGAGTCACCATACCACAACTTAAAAACTTCTTAACAACATGAAGACGAATATTAAAAAGAAAACAGATATAAACGCAACGGGTAATAAACCAAGTAAACTGAAAAATGGGAAAGTCAATTATTGGAAATCATAAATTTTGAAGAGAATCCTGTTTTTTCAAAGTTCCTGGAAGCCTTTTAGTTGGTGTAACACTGGACAACTCGTCTGATGCAATGCTTGTCAGAAACCAAAATGCGCCATCCCAATCAGATGCAACCTCAAAAGAAAGCAGAACTGCACCATTCCGTAAAGAAGTTGATGTGGAAAAAGAAAGTAAACGACGAAAACTTCATCTGAAGCAGGAAACAGAGGAAACGTCAAAACTTACAACTCCTGAGTTGCAACGCCTTTATACTGTTAGAACAGTTGGCAGCATCGAGGTTGCAACAGGAAAAAGATAAATTAATAATTGAACTACTAAAACAACGTTTGGTTCGAAATGAAAATGTACAAGCGCCAGATCCCGAAGAAAACATTTTGACAGAGCTCGGTCAATATTTATTGTAAGAAACGTTTTTTCATTTAATTTTTAAGTAGGTAATCATTTCTCAATAAATAAACGTTTACACGTTAAAAGTTTGGTTTAATTCAGAAAACTATAGGCATATTACAAATTTAAAAGTGCAAGAATATTCTCGCGTTTTCGTTCGCCTATACGCCGCAAACGTCTCCCCTCATCACCTTCGTCTATGTCTTCATACCTCACTTCTTCCAACATAACATCTTCAATGGCTTGTTCTGGGACAAAATCATCATTCAAATATTTTGCGATATTATGCAGTACTGCGCAACACAATATTATTTTTGGTATCCTTTCACTTGATACTCTAACAGTATTACTGAGTATAGGAAAGCGCATAGTCTTTCTATAATCACCCTTTCCCGAGAATGTAAGGTGTTAAACCTTTCTTGTTGTCTATTTCTTGCTGGTTTATAAGGATTCAAGAGCCATGGAGAGATTCCATATCCAGAATCACCAAGAAGACAAAATGACCCATTAAACTGTGATAAAACTTGATTTACTGTACTTTGCCTCCAAATCCTGCTGTCGTGTACACTTCCCGGCCACTGCGCATCAATACTTGTAAATTTTTTCACTGGCATCACAAGTAGCTTGTACATTTATACTTGCATAGCCTTTCCGATTTACGTACTCGTCAGCAAATCTTCCTGGCCTTTTTATTTTTATATGAGTACAATCAATGCACCGATCACAGTAGGAATTCTGAAACGTGATTGCTATTTTACTTTAGCATCATTTAGTTCAATGACGGATGTTGGAAATCTAATCCACTGGTCTGCCTTCTGGCACACTTTATTAAGAACCCAATTTATCGTTTTGCAGGCTGTAGTGCGATGAATCCCAAAGTCTTCCGCTACTCCGCTCTGAAAGCCTGGATCGCTTAGATAGCGAAGAAATATCTCCATTTTTTTCTTACAGATAGTGCGCCGCCTCTACGTTCATTGATATTTTCTGACAGAAACTCATTACATAAGAAATCTACACTTTCAGATTCAAACCTTAACAAGCATTTCGAATGACTCGGGCTAACACTCCTTCTTTTTCTATATTTTTACCCACACGTAAAATCATGAAATCTGCCATTTTATTAACCGTAAGTACACTGATCACCTACCTTAGAAATTATGGAGTGTTTACTAGCAAGAGAAAGTATTAACTTCGAATTATTCACTCAGATTTAAGTGATTACTTGGAAAATTTGAGGTTTTCCAACATATATTAAGTAATTACTACAAAGAGAGTAAATACTTAATCTTAAGTATTTACTTAAAATTTTATTCACTTAATCTTAAGTATTTACCTACGAATTCCCTAGTACAAGCGTTTACTACATTTTATTCACTTGGCTAACTGTTTAAGTTGTTTGTTTAAGATACTGTATAGATTAATTTAATTCTAAATGTCACTTACTTTATTTAAAGTCAAATAAAATATGTTTAATCTGTTTTGAAACGGAACAGACAGTCTCCTTCTCTGGCTCGATTTTGTTATTGAGGTTATATTTGCTCTGCGACTATTGGACATGGTCTACACAAAATCCACACAATTATGTCAGGAAACCACTTTACAGGTGCACCGATAACAATTTCCAAACGTCAAACTATCAGACCAATTTTTCTTTCACGAGATGAACTATAATAAGAGAATACTACATTTGACATTTACGTTAAGTTGGTTGCAAAATTGTGCGATCGTACAATAAAACGAAATTTGTTGTTGATGTTATCCTTTCAGTTACTTAATAAGAAACATATAAAACGATACGCTATGTTAGCTAATACAATAAACGAATGAATTATAGACAGACATCTTATTATGAAATAATCGCGGTAACATGAAACTTTTCTACTTTGAAAGGGTTGGCACCACTGTGTTTTCCCGGTCGACTAAACCGGGAAACACGCGTTCCTGGTTGACTACACAGTGCGTCAGACGTTGTTTTCGAGGTAGTGAGTTCAAAAATATTATTACAAACTCAAAATCTTGCTTAATTTTTAAGATTACGGATGCACTGTTTCAACAGGTATTTTGCTGATATATATTGATTGATGTTAGGATATTGTTGACCGGTAACGTATGTGACATATAATTCCTACATTTTAGGACAAATAAGCAGATTTAGATTTTCATAGTTTATTTGTTTATTCGTATGGTACATTTTTAATATTGTATTGTGATGTAAGTGTTATGTATGGTGGCCCAGAAGATCAGTATAAACCTGTATAATGTTGTGACAAAACCGTGTGCAATTCTAGATTGGTTCGACTTTGCTTCAAGGTTTAGGAAAACCACTAAAACCTAAACATGCCAACCCTTACCCACTATTATGTAATACTATTAATTAAGTGTGTAAAACATTAAAGTAGGTAAATAAGAACATAACATATAACAGCACAGCCATTGCATGACCACATATAATGGACCGGTCCAAGCGCCAGTCACGAAAATGACAAAAAAATATTATGTTGACATTAATCACGGTCGCTATCGTAGAGGATTTAATAAATTCATTTACCCCTGACCAACTAAAGTTTACACTACAGCTGTATGATATTCGAACAGCTCTACATACAGCTTCTATACAGGTCTGTACAGGTGTTGTACAGGTTTTGTATATGTTTTGTACAGGTTTTGTACAGGTTTCGTACTGGTTTCGTACAGGTATTGCACAGGTGTTGTACAGGTGTTGTACAGGTTTATGTTGACATTAATCACGGTCGCTATCGTAGAGGATTTGATAAATTCATTTACCCTGACCAACTAAAGTTTACACTACAGCTGTATGATATTCGAACAGCTCTACATACAGCTTCTATACAGGTCTGTACAGGTGTTGTACAGGTTTTATATATGTTTTGTACAGGTTTTGTACAGGTGTTGTACAGGTGTTGTACAGGTGTTGTACAGGTGTTGTACAGGTATTGTACAGGTGTTGTACAGGTGTTGTACAGGTGTTGTACAGGTGTTGTACAGGTGTTGTACAGGTGTTGTACAGGTGTTGTACAGGTGTTGTACAGGTGTTGTACAGGTGTTGTACAGGTGTTGTACAGGTGTTGTACAGGTGTTGTGCAGTTGTTGTACAGGTGTTGTACAGGTGTTGTACAGGTGTTGTACAGGTGTTGTACAGGTGTTGTACAGGTGTTGTACAGGTGTTGTACAAATGTTGTACAGGTGTTGTACAGGTGTTGTACAGGTGTTGTACAGGTGTTGTACAGGTGTTGTATAGGTGTTGTACAGGTGTTCTACAGGTGTTGTACAGGTGTTGCACAATCATTGACGACAACGACCGACAATCCGGAATCTTATTTTTGACGCCATCTTACCTTTGCTCACGAACCTTGCCGAACATAGCCGACAACAACTAAACGCGAACATGACTAGAAGCTTCCAAACATGGCCGACAACCGAAAGCTTCCGAACATAGCCGAGAACAACCAAACACGAACATGACCGACAACAACCGAACAAGAACATAACCGACTGCGCACGAACATGCCCGCACGCCCCGACGACGACCGAGCATCAACGACGCCATCTTGACTTACTCACGAAGCTTACCGAACATTGCCGCCGACGACCGACAATCCGGAATCTTATTTTGGCACCATCTTACCTTTGCTCACGAACCTTGCCGAATGTAGACGACAACAACCGAACGCGAACATGACCGAAAGCTTCCGAACATGACCTACAACCGAGAACTTCCGAACATAGCCGACAGCAACCGAACACGAACATGACCGACAACAACCGAACACGAACATGACCGACAAAAACCGAACACGAACATGACCGACAACAACCGACTGCGCACGAACATTTACCGTATTAGTGATAAATTTGATATTTCGTCTTAATTAATCACTTTAAAATGATTGAATAAATTCAATGCACTCTACCTAAATTACGAGAAATAGCTAATTCATCATTGGTCACAGTAATTCAAGAAAAGTCTAGAAAAGTTTATGACAATGCGTACCATAAATTTGTGAATTGGGCAAAAGAAAATAATGTGACTTTCGAAAATGTGATGATAGCATATTTTACATTTTATCGCAAAAACTGAAGAGTTCATCATTATGGGCGCAATATTCTATGGTAAAATCTAAATTAAATGTGGAACATAATGTAATGATCGATAATTATTCTAAATTAATTGCATTATTAAAGCGACAAGGCGATAACTATATGCCGAAAAAGTCACAAGTTTTTTTCTAAAGAAGACTTTGACAAATTCCTTAGTACAGCACCTGATGATAAATATTTGTCTACAAAGGTACGTACCGATGTTTAAAAATATGTAATGCACCGAATATTTTTATAAAATATATGTACAATATTTTTTAGGTAGTTATATTTAGAATCTCAGCAGCATGTAGATGCGACAAATTAGTTCAATTAAAAGATAACGATATAAAGATTTGGGAAACTTAGTCTTAGTAAATATTCCTAATACTAAAACTAGAAAACATCGTTCATTTACTATAATTGGGGATTTTTATTTGAATATACAGGGTATCCTAACGAAAACTTGACCCCTCTATAATGTGAAAACTATAAAGTATTTCGAAATTCGCCGAGACACGTCGATTTTTGTTCTTGAGGGAAGCCTTTTGAACAATCAAGCCAACTCGATATGTTCATCCCCCAATACCTAGCCACCGCAATTTAAAATTTCAAATGAGACTACCCCATTTATGGCATATCATTTTAAAACCCTTTTCATTGCAAATACAATGACACTTCGTTTTTATAAATCGGTTGAGATTTGACTGAATTATTGGTACAAACGAATAGTTGACAAACCAACTTACGCGTAGTTATTTCTACGGGAATACTCACCACTTATAAGTGTTTTATCGACTACACACGACCACATTTACCTATTTTTGTTGATGTATTTGCAATGAAAAGGGCTTTAAAATGATAGGGGGAGTCAAGTTTTCGTTGGGATACCCTGTATATAGAAAATATGCACATCTTCGACCAAAGCACATAATTTTTGATAGATTTTTTATTAAATATCAGCATGGTCATTGTCATAGTGATGTAATGAGCATACATGAAATTTCAAACGTCTCAAAAGATGTTGCGCTCTTTTTAAATTTGCCAAATACCCATGAATATACAGGCCATAGTCTTAGAAGAACCTCGGTAACTATCTTAACTGACAACGGTGGAGATATTACAGCTCTAAAACGACATGGTGGATGGAAATCCACTACTGTTGCTGAAGAATATATCGAAGAATCTGTGAGCAACAAGAAACAGATTGCGAATAAAATCCTAAAGCCTTTAGAATATAATCAACCCAGTACTTCAAGGGAAGTTACAAATATTGGTGATGAAAATATTTTCACTCAAGACTTTTCTAACAATGCTGATACGGTTCTTAGAAATGATTCGGCCAACTGTAATGTGTTCATTAATGACATAACTGTCAGTCTTGACACAAAAACCGCTAGCAGTGCTTTAAACCTAAGTAACTGCACTGTACAAAATTGTACCTACAATATACACGTTAACAAGTGATATTCATTAATATTATTGCTAATTTTGAACTTATCGTAATAATTTAAGTATAATAATTAGAAGATTGTTAATATTTGATTCATAGATATAGGATGATCTAATGTTCACGTAATAAATAAAACTGTAAGTCATGTCTATACATATTTTATTTTTACCTTTGCGCTTGAAGGAAAAATACTATATGTCACTCGGAGTAGAAAGCGCATTATGTGTTTCGCCTAGATTGTACAGCCGAGGCGTTCTATGCTCAACAGATAATATTTGCCTTCTACACCTAGTAACATAATATACTATTGTATCTAACCGTTGATTGAAATATTCGGTAAAGATAGACAACGTTGCTTTGGTTTCATACGGAACTAGTTTGTAACTTAACTAAGCTGTTTCGAACTCAGATATTTATGATAGAATTCTGTAATTATGTTAGTTAATTATAAATGCGAGGAACAACTGGATGAAACGCAGTTTGGCTTTAGAGAAGGTTTAGGAACTAGAGAAGCTTTATTTGCTATCACAGTACTGCTACAGAAATGTAGAGAATACAACAAAGATGTGTACATCTGTTTCATTGACTTCAAAAGGCCTTTGATAAAGTTCAACACGACAAACTCATAGAGAACTTAAAGAGCATCAAATTGGACCCAAGTGATATACAATTAATAAAAAATATCCATTACAATCAAACGGCAGTAGTTCGAGTTGAAGACATCGAAACTGATGAAGTCGAGATTCAAAAAGGAGTTCGTCAGGGCTGCGTTCTATCTCCACAACTGTTCAATCTCTACTCTCAGTCTGTATTTCAAAAGGCACTTTACGAGAGACCTGAGGGAGTAAACATTGGAGGGACATTGATTAACAATCTAAGATTCGTCGATGATACTGCTATAATGGCGGAGAAAGCAGAAGATCTTCAAACCCTGTTGGAAAGAGTCAGTCGAGAGTGTGAAGAAGTAGGACTCACTATAAACACGCAGAAAACTAAAATGATGGTTATAAGCAAAAACCCAAATATTAACCCTATTCTCACATTAAATGGAAACCGAATAGAGCAGGTCCAAAAATACAAATATCTCGGCTCTGTCATAAATTCTGAAATGAACCCTCATCAGGAAATTAAGATCAGAATAGAAATGGCTCGAAACGCATTTGTGAAATATTCCACAATGTTTACAAACAGAAATCTGAACCTTGACATCAGATTAAGATTTATGGAGTGTTATGTGTGGTCAGTGTTGATGTACGGAGTGGAGACTTGGACCCTAAAGGCTCAAGTGATTAAAAAGCTTGAAGCATTTGAGATGTGGCTCTATAGGCGCATTCTGAAGATACTTTGGACTGACAGAATAACCAACGACGAAGTGTTAAGACGCATCGGCCGAAAACGAAAACTGCTCACAATCATTAAGATAAGAAAAACATCTTACATAGGACACATATTACGCAATGACAAATATCTACTGCTACAAAATATTATGCAGGGCAGAATTGAGGGCAGAAGGGTATCGGCAGAAAGAAAAATCCTGGCTCCGAAACATTAGAGAATGGACAAATCTCAGCGTTGGAGAACTGTTCCACGTTGCAAAAGACAGAGAAGCATTTAGAAATGTGGTCGCCAACCTTCTATGAGAAGAGGGCATGAAAAGAAGAAGTTAGTATTCGCGTACTTTCTCAACAGTGTTGCTAGTATACGAATATTTGAACCCCGGACTTTGAAATTAATAACTAAATACATGCTAGTATGCTTCAAGGATATATTAGGTGCAAAATTTGAAGTATTAATTAAAATATAAGCGCCTTGTGCCACTGTTCATTAAATAACCGGTGATATAACTATAACGTTTATTTTCTTTTATATGAAAATTCAAGGAGAAATTATATATTTTATCGACGATGGCAGTTTTAATTTAATTTGAACCAGTACAAATGCACCTACATGATATCGAATGTTATTCTACCACAACCAAGTTATTTTTTTAATTACCATAAAAGTAGTGTGAACTAGTTTTGGGTAAATTAATTTTTTTTAAGCTGTACGGCCGTATGCGCATATTATTACATTGCTTATCATCTTACTGTCCCAGGTACCAAATAGACGATGCGAACTGTAAAAAGTATGGAATAAATTGGTATCGTTGTTGAGATATTATTCAATTAAGGCGTTGATTGAAATATTCAATTAAGGGCCAGTTCTACCAAACTCGGTTAAATATATTCGGCATATCAGTATATCTTCTTATGAGGATATCGTGCAGCAAACATTTCACATGTTCGTGATATAATCTTGTCACATTGTCCATAAATAATAACCAAATTTAAATAATCTTCATTTGTATAATTTAAACGTACCGGCATGATTGGAATACAACCCACAACAATGATTTGAAAATTTATTGGGCCTCCAATTCGATAACAGCCCTGGTACGCCCCAATAGTAGAAAATTGCAAATATTTCCAAACGTAGTGAAAGAGAATTTTAACCTTCACACGACCGAGTAAAAAAGTACAGGGTGTTCCATTTGTCTTAAAAAAGTTATTGCTCTTTGAAGATGTCAAAATGTACCAGCAAATATAAAACACTTAGTAGGGGAGAGTGGGGTCAATTGTAACGCGGGTCAATTGTAACACAGCTTAAAATGAAGGTTGAAATAGATTCAAACATCCCCATAACAGCACAGACCGATCGGTTAGTCTGTCTCTACCTGCTGTGGAGTGGACTTCGTTGTTGCGTAAGCTGTTACCGATTTATTTTTATGTAAAGGAAGTATGACCTTCAAAGTAAATTAGTGACTACAACTTTGAAACCGAAAGAAAATTTTAATTGGCGGTGTTTGTAAAAATTTTGTAGTTATTACGTGGCTTGAGTATTCTATACAGGTATGTTGAAACAAATTAAAGTTACAATTGTAGGGTTCTATGTTATTTTTAAATTTGTATAATAAAGGCGTTTGGGGGCATTTGTAACAGGCCGCACGGGGACAATTGTAACGTGTTACAATTGACCTCACATAGCAGGAATATAAAACGTTTGGTTTTCATTTCAGAAACAGTAAATATGCCACGACATAGAGAAAGAAAACCAATAGGGGTCCAACGGACGAACAAATGAAAGCAGCAATGGGTCTCGTAACTGAAAATGGCATAAGTGTAAGAGAAGCTGCTAGATCATTAAATATTTGCCATGTTACTTACACAGACATGCAAAAAGATTCAAATTGAAGGTTATGTCCCAGTAATGGGTTATCATCCACACAACAAGGTGTTAGATAAAGAAGATGAAGCTGTATTTTGTGAATATATACGGAGGAGTGCAGATTTCTATTTCGGTTTAACCCCTAGAGACATTCGGGCACTTGTATACCAATTTGCTGTGAAGAAAACTGTTCTAATGTCCCTCCTAAATGGCATGAAACTAAATAGCTTCTAAAGACTGGTTTAGCAATTTTATGAAAAAGAATCCCACATTATCAATAAGAACACCGGAAGCAACCAGTCATGCAAGAGCAATTAACTTTAACAGAGTTAATGTGGACAAATTTTTGATAATTTGTCAAACGTCATGGACAAATATCATTTTGAACCTCAAAACATATATAATGTTGATGAAACTGGGGTTACCACTGTGCAAAGGCCCAAAAGATAGTTGTTACGAAAGGGTGCAAACAGGTTGGTTCCATAACTTCGGGAGAGAGAGGAACATTGATAACTGTTTGCGTAGCTATTAATGCATTGGGAAATTGATTCCTCCACTTTTTATTTTCCCAAGGAAGAAGTTCAAATCATTTTTTTTGAATGGGGCTCAATCAGGGTCTATTGGAGCGGCAAATGGTAGCGGCTGGATGGATAATACAACTTTTTAGACTTCGTCAAACACTTTTCTAAATTTGCCAACTCTTCGAAAAATAATAAAGTTTTACTCATATTAGATAACCACGAATCTCACATTTATCTACCAACAATTGACTATTGCAGGGAGAACGGAATAGTTTTACTTTCCTTTCCCCAGCATACATCCCATAAACTCCAGCCTCTGGATAGGGAGTTTATGGACCGTTTAAAAGTTATCTAAATACTGCGATAGATGCCTGGATGAAGAATCATCCCGGTCAAACGATGACCATATACGATTTACCAGGGATTGTTGCAAAATCACTGCCATTGGCCACAACACCTAATAATATTCAGAGTGGATTCAGAGTAACTGGTATATTTCCATTTAACAGAAATATTTTTGATGAATCTGAATTTGCTCCTGCTTCGGTAACTGATCGGCCTTTAGACAGTAACGTCCTAACAGAAAACGTGGAAGCACCGGTCTTGACAGCTGATATGCTTGACGCAAAAGAGATTTCGAGTGAAACCAAAAACGTCGAAATGGGTATTTCAGAGACCGAAACCGGAAATGTAGAAATGCGTATTTCCCATGAAGATGGTAATCAAATGATTAATAAAGAAAATATTGAAGATCATATGGTAGCGTCTACTTCCAGGGATAGTTTTCTTAACAAATCAACACTAGAAAATGAGCCGGCAGCTTCCACTTCAAAGAAAGTGCAAGCGTTTAACAGATCTAACGATATGTTATTGGAAATTAGACCATATCCTAAAGCTAATTTTACCAACAAAAAATAATTAAAGGCAGAAAACGTAAATCAGCTATTCTAACAGAAACACCAGAAAAGAACGCTTTAGAGGAAGAAATGGTTAAGAGAAATGCGGCTAAAGTAACTAAAGTAAAAAGAAATTTGTCAGGAACAGAAAACAAAGAGAAAGCAAAGAAGAAAAAGAAAATCCAAACTTCATCCGATGATGACGATGACCTGTTTTGTCTTTACTGTCTGAAACAGTACAGTCAAGACAGTAAAGGAGAAGAGTGGATCAAATGCATAGGTTGTAAATCATGGTGTCACGAAGAATGTGTCGATAGTTTAGATGACCTTTATTTTTATTGTTTAAATTGTAAGGATTAAGAACACTTTTGGTTATATTTTGTTGCTTGCTGTTTATTCCACTCTTTTATTTGAATATATTTTTCTTTTGGTATTTTTTTTATTTATATTAATATGTTTCTATTGGTGTTACAATTGTCACTCAGGCTGTTACAACTGACCTCCTTGTGGGTACAAATGTAACAATTGACACCCGTGTCGAAAAGACCTGTTAAATTAAAAAAGTGTTAGATTTAAGTAATCTATATATTTAAATCCTAATAAACAATCTTTATTTTATCAGTAGAGCACTGTTTGATTAAAATGCAGTACCTACTCTTCAAGCAAAATCATATGTTATCAAAATTGTTACATTTGACCCCACCCACCCCTATTACATTTTTTAATCTAGTGACACATCTTCGTTTGCTATAGTCCATTCTCTTTATACAAACCAAAAATTAACCCGATATGGTGTTTCCGCAAAAAGTTACAGATATTTCCGTGAATTTTTGCACCTGTGCACTCTCGAAATCTATAACTCCTAGCTACAGGGAATGTTGAATTGAAAACTGAAATTTCAATAATATATATGTCGTTCAATTTAAAATAACTAAAATTGATGTCGACTTCCGGTAAAACCCGAACTGTCAACAGAATGAAAATATTTTAGTTGAGTTTGCCCTATTGGTTTTAGTCATTCTCCAAATTTTCAAATTTTTTCCTGTATACTTTTCCGCATACGACCCCTGTAATAATCCGATTTATTTTTGCCTTGGGAAAAACCATTAACAATGGTAGCTGCAGGAAGCGCATATTTCTAGCTTGCGTGAAGTATTTAGACTGAAAAAAATGTGTAGTCTACAAAATCAAAGAAGTTTTTTGTATATTCTGAAAAACTAGAAATCTAGTCTAAAAACATTTTTAATTTGCAATTTTTCCATCAAAAAAGAACTCTATGGGAATTTACAGAAAAACATCTGGCATTGTCTCTCTACTACAAATCGCCAACTTCGTATAAATTTCTGTTAACCTCTTTAGGTTTTGTTTTGCCTGGACTACCGACCATTAAGTCTTGGTAAAACGTTATTAATTTAAAATCGGGAACAAATAATAGTCTACTATAAAAGCTAAAAAAATGGTCAACGGATAGACAAATACCGAAAAATAATGCGTTGTAATGTGTGACAAAATTACACTAAAAAAAAGGCTTACAATAATAACCAGTACTTAGATTTAGGAAGTTTGGGTCTTAAACCCTCTTTAGATAACCAAGGCTTAATTTTTTATTTAGGTGGTTTGTTACATAAGTGGAAAATGCCCTTTTGTTATTTTGTAATACGAAGTGTTAAATAAACTTTCAAAAAAAGTGCTACAGAAGCTGTTTCAAATTGCATGAAAAAACCGATTTTGTTAAAGCTTTTTATATTGATCAAACCAGTAATATAGCAAGATCAATATTGAAAATTACCGAAAACCATATTAATCTCTCAAACTTTGACAAAATGCGTTGTAACAGGTAAGGATTTACGTGGCTATAATAAATAATTTTCGTAATACAAAAACCATGAATAAAAAAAGAATATTATTGTGTTCTCTTTTGCCACTGGGTTCACTCTTCTGGATGGGTTCTTCAAAATTATTCTGATAACCCGTTGGCAACATGTTCTTTCGTTGCGTGTATGCTACTGTACAAGAAATACTTGGTTTGCTATCGACACGAGTGTTTTAAGCATTTAAAATTATCGCTCGTGATAACGATAGTGCACTTTAAACATTCACAATCGTTACAGTTAACTGTTGGCATTTCTTAGTTTATAACGAGTAGTGTTAAGTAATTATTTCCTCCTTAATATAACTAATGATTAGTGATTGAACTACTTAAAGGAGGAGCACCATAAACCACTCAAGTGTTTATTCTGGCAACGTTTCGTGTGCTAAAGGTGCAAACTTCATCAGGCCTTCTACACAGAAGATGATCCGTCACAATCAGTTATCAGTTACAGACACCACAACAATGAGTTGAAGACCATCTTATGTTTAGAAGGCCTGATTAAGGATGCACCTTTAGCACACGAAACGTTGCCGGAATAAACACTTGAATGGTTGATGATGCTCCTCCTTCAAGAAGTTCATTCACTTATCATTAATAATGAGTAATTATAATAAATAAAATATACATTCATGAGCGTTCCATAAACCAGTGACGTTCGTTCTATTAGCGACCGGAACCCTAAAGTGACAGACTAATAGCAAAGAGTATATACCAATAGCATCTACGACGACTAGCTTCGGCTGTATATAACGGTGTTGCGCTTTATGAAAGGGTGGATACGATCAGCCGTGAAAATGGTAACTTCAAAAATGCGTACGAAAATGCATACAACGGTCCAAATCCAAACGTAAATCGGTACGAAAATAAATCGATACGAAAGTATACACGATAATGGGTACGGATCGATAAATTTTTCAACATGTAGTGTCGACTCGTGAAAGCGTTCACGTACGTAAATGTTAGCAACTATATATATTAGCAATAGTGAACTTACACTCGAGTTCTCTCACTCCCGATGAGTCCCAAAAGGACGAAACAGCTGTCGGGTGATTCTCAGTGTTTGTTTGCTATTGTACAACCTCTTGCGTACTTTACTGCAGGTGATTTTCTGTTGGTTAAATAGACACTGCAGTTGATGTTCCTTTCCTTTGACTTAAAAAGTTCGATCGATTTTTTTGAATCTCTGAAATTCTTTGAAAATGGTAAAGAACGTAAAAATATATACTGTTTGGAAGGGTTCCAGTGGAGCATTTCAGCAATTTTAATGCTGTGGGAGGATTTAAAAACGGAAGGAATAAAATATCTTTTGACTTCCAGAATAAATCAATCACAACTGACGATTCGAAAGTTTAGACTGGCGTTACAGCATAATATGCACATTCGATTACAAATCCCTGTTGAACATGGAAATTGTGAAATTGACAGCGACGACTTGTTCTGCATAGATAAAAAACTTCATACTGACATTACTAAAGAAGGTGAAATAGAAGATAATCGAAACAACAAACATCCAAGCCAACAAATGCGGTCCAAATTGAAATGAATAAATCTTTAGAATTTTATACCTTGGCTACATTGCGGGTTATTTGTGTAAATATTGGTAAAAAAATTAAATGCGACATATTCCAAAAACAAATGTATTTTGGCACGAATTGTTTATTTTAAATAAAGATTACAGTGATTCTCACCAAATCAAGTTTTTATACAACCCATCGTCTGAATTTTCAAAAATTGTTTATAATATTAATATGGTTTAACGAATATTTTAATTCCTTTCAAACTGATTATGGTTTGACTGCAAAATAAAACAAAATTAATTTAAATAAAGTGGCTAATTCGTGGTTTACTAAATGCAACAGTCTTATGTTATTGATAATTGTTCAATTAATCAAAGTTAAACTAAATCGTACATTAATTAAAATGGGCTGTTAGTAGTGGTACCACTCGTAATAATTCAGGTACAATTAAAAACCACATTGTAAATCGATGTAATGCAATTTATTTCGCAGTTTTGATATGTAATGATACCTAATGTATGTGGTAATACACTGTTTATAAAAGATTATTGTGATAATTTATGTACTTTAAATATTGTTAATTTATTTAGTCTATTTTTACTTAAAGTATTCAAGATATCACTATAAAATTTTATATATTTTTCAAATATTTGTACGATAATCGTGGGTAATTGTAGGTAATACTTACCTTGTTACCGTAACTATTGCTATTAACGACATTATGGTAACAATATACCGATTAAAAAAAACAGAGTTACAGTTCAGTCGTTTATTTGGAAATTGTTTATTGATTAATGCCCGTATGCAGCAACATAGCTTAAACTAAAGTTACGCTTATCCAATTGTTAAAACCGTAGCAACGATTGTTTGTAAGCATCGCTTAAGTTTAAGCCTAAAATTGAACTATTATTTATAACACCTGAAAATGGCGCTACTGTACAATCAAAAGACGTAAACAAAAATGCAACCAAACATACATGCAAGAATTGCACTCTTATTGCATGAGTTGTCTATCTTTACCGAATATTTCAATCAACGATCTTACGTATTATACTTATAATTAACGTATTATGAGTTTGATTCTAATGTATTACTAGTAACCAAGATAATGTTGACATAGTAATATTATGAAATGAATAATTATCAACCAATGTTTAACATAAAATGAGTTTAATAGGTGAGATGATACGATAAATTACTTAATTTTTCGTATTGTATTAAAATGAATGAAATATTATGATGATATTAAAGTTCAATTACTTATATTGATACTGTGTATATTCCTTCAAGGTGGACGACAATAAAAGAACTAATAGTCTTTGTTTTGTATAAAACTGCTGAAGTTTTGCCCGATCAAGGTGGAGGATAATAAAAGAACCAACGGCGCTTGTTTTCTATAAAACTGTCGATGTTACGCCCGATGAAGCGATGCCTTTATCAAGGCTAATTTCATTTAGTCATTCTAGTTTTGTCGTTTGTCAGTTCAAACCAAAATTGCGTATCTTATATAATTTATTAAATTATTATAATTATTTTAATGCTTAACTGTTTATAGTATATCATTAAATTAATTAGAAGAAAAATATTCTTAATATGCTATTTACTAAATACATATTAAGAGCCACATTTACGAAGAATTTTAAAGGACCACGCACACCTAACATGAGAAATTGAAGACCGGTCATTTTTTCAAATTTTTCGTATATAGGTCCCTTATGGCCATACAAACAAAATCCTTTTCGGTCCTTATGACCATGGACCAATAGTTTCAGGCTACTAGAGGTTTTGCAGAAAATGTTGTCCCTAAGATATTAGAAAAATACATTTGAGTTTTAAGGTTACATATCTATTCACCCGATTATTTAGCCAATTCTAAGGTGTTTTTGGAAACTTAAAAATATATTAAGCCCGTTTTTATAAATATAATGTCGATAAAAAGTCACTACTTACAGGTTTTAATGATTTTTTGGTTTAAAAAAGATTAAATACAATTAGGCAATCCAAATCACGTGATAAAAAAATGGCGACTGTGTGCACACAACCTGTGACACACTTTTCGTTAAAATAAATAACCTCACAATTCAACTGTCAAACATAATCGCAACGAAAAATCACCCCAAAGTCCGATTATAATCAATCTAGATCAATAGTTGAACAGCCGATCCATGACGTCACTCATACCCTAGTTTGATTAAGATCAAAAACGCACCGATTAAAATCGATTAAGATCGATCCACCGCAAAAAATACCCCTTGGAGTGTTAACAACTGACATTTCAATGTGCGCCCCCAGCCGCCATATTGGATTTCGCGTTTGACAAGTCGTTCGATTGCCTAAGCATATCTCTTTTAGGTTTACTTATGACGTCAGTGTTAATTAATGTCACGGAACTCAATGTCAAATCTTATCCGTTAGTGGTTCTGTTATAGTTCCTGTCGTGTTCAGAGTAGTGGTTCTAATTTTCATTGCGATTTATTCAATTTTTTGTAGTTTTCTGTTCGTGTTATTTATTACTGTTGATCTGAGTTTTTTTCTATTTTCGGTTTGTGTTATTCAATATTGTTGTTTATCGCGTTATTTTTGGTTTAGATTTGCTTAGTTTAGATTTGAACCCTAATTCGCTCCTGAAACGGACTGGTTTAAAACTTAAGTATGGAATGCCACGTGTGTGGGAGAGGTGGAAGAGCAAGAGGATTTCGTATATTGCAACTGGAGAATATTCCCGCAAATATTCTGCATGGGGTTGAAGCTAATCGGGAACAAAATGGTCTGGCGCCACCTGTGGCTGCAATTGGAGAAACAACATTGTTATCGCAATGTTTTGCGAAGTGTCGGACAAGAAGATGACGGTAAGGATAAAGAAGGATCCGTTTTCAGCTGCATAACCCAGCGCAGAGATATCTGCTTCATATGCTAGCGTAACCGAAACCATAGGGTTGTTGTACCCAGAGTCACATTTAATGCGAGAATACAGGCTTACTTGAAATATGAGCTCTTTATTCCCAAACATTCCATATGTTGCCAAAATCATTACGAAGAAGACGGATGCCTTCCGCACGGTATACTTCAAGATTTACCAAGAATCCAAAGACATGTCGTTATGTCTTCCAGAGAGGTAAAGGACTGGTTTCACGCGTTGAGAGAATCTGCCTTGAACAGCGTTCCAAACCATTTTTTAACCGAGAAGCACTTTGACGATGACGACTTTCATACTCTTACCAAAATAGCAAAGATAATTTTAGAGACTTATTTGGCTATTGTGAAAATGTAGAGATTTATGGTCGTTCCCGTACAATAGCAAAAAAAGATTTGATGGCTTTCCTGATGAAACTAGGGCAAGACTTATCGGATGAATTTATCAAAGCCATACTTGTTTTTTCGTCTAGACAGGCGGTGAGTTTAGCTATTACCAAAGTGATATCTTGTCTGTCCGGGAGATTTTTTGCCCAAAATCTTGGCCCAACATCAATAAATAAATGTTTTGCATTGGTTTTACTTTTTTGTTAGTACCGTTTTCAAAGATTTTAATTGTTAAAAGATTATAAAGTTTTTTCTTCTTCATCCATATGTTAAATTATGTTTTACCTACTTGCGTTTGTTTCTTTACTTTACTACTTTATCCCTTACCTACTTCACTGCATGTTCTATTAAATTTCTCAGTAAATTGAGGTTATAATGTAGTTCATGCGTTTTTCAATTTTTATCGTACTGCGGGAAGATAATAACTGCTTGAAGGAAGCTGCATGTGCGGTAGAAAGTCCTGCTAGCAACCAAATAATATTCCAGGACCGTATTGAGAACGCCTGAACCCCTTTAAGGAAGGTTCTTTACATTCAATCTTCCGTTCTCAGTTTGGTCATGGAATATTATTTGGTTGCATTATAATATATACCGAGCGATAGATAAGGTGTGGGTATGACTTTGACATTATCATTACCAAATTTTTCATGTCTTTGATAACTTTAGCTAATCAACGTCAATTGATTTTTAGTTTCATCAAATTTTTATGAAAAAATGGTTTCGTCAGAATATTTATTATTGAATCTTACTTGTGTAAGGGTGGGTTAAGGTACGGAACCATTGGGCCCGCATGTACATTAATTCAAATGTGCTGAATCTAATGGTGCTATTTAAAAAAAAAATTAAAAAAAGATCTTGTAATAACGGTAACCTACCGACCAACAGCGTTTACCTCCGATCACATGATCGTGTTGTGTAAGCTGGGGCCAAGGTCATCAAAACTGGAAAAAGCTCAAGATAGTTATTATATGATTAATTTAATGAGCATGGCACACACCTTTATTTTTAACCTTCCTGATACCGGGTGGGGTGTTTCTGACACCCCAGCGGCACAATTCTTGTTAATATTATTAATTGGGTGTAACATCATTGTTTTTTACTTGGTTACATTGTTCCTTATAGCTTTAAGTATAACATAAAACAATAAATTAAAAAACTATTTAATACTATCATATCAATTTTACATTATTAATGCATGAAAGTGCGTTTGGGGTGCTGAAAAACCCCACCTCTGGTACTAGGCGTTACCATTGTACTTTTTCATCCAAATTCTTTACTTAATTTACTTAATTGATATATTAATTACTTGATTTTTAATACTCCTTACAATTACGTGTGCAATGCTTTCTAATTGGATTTTCATTGATTTGATGCTATTGTCAGCATGTTTGCATGAAGTTTCCCAAAATGTAATTGGCCATAATGTATCCTTTACCACTCTGATGACATTTTTAAATATAATGATTTGTATTTTAACATAGTTTTTGCAATAGCTGCCCGTAAAACCGAACAAGAACGATCGTGAGGTCTCGGACTGAAAGCGATACGTAATACCTAAGTATTATAATATTCAGAAATCAGTCTTGTCGGGATATTTGTAGTATTACTGTTATTTTATTTTGTTGTTTTGTGAGTTGTTACTGTTGATAAATAATGATGGAGTTCATGCATTATTATTTATTATAAAAAATTATATTGTGTTTTATTTTCCATTCTTTGTTTTTTAGATGAAGAATTTGAGAGTTGTGTAGATTCGACCTTAGATTTGGATAGCGATCTTTCTGAAGCTGAAGATAATGTGAAGGAAATAATTGAAGAAGAAGACGAAATAAATTATTCCTCCGATTTTGAAGAAATGATGGAAACAAACTTGAATGATATGTGGTTCACGAAAGATGATACTTTTTGGCTAAAAAGAACCCTTCATTAGGAAACGGAGCCGTTCAAAGAATGTCATTAGAATTCCTGCAAGTGTTCCTTCAAAAATATCACGATCCAGTAGTATTGCAGATTTATTCAAATTATTTATTTCTCCGGAAATTGTGAATTATCTAGTGACATTTACTAATCAAAAAGGTTCTTGGAAAATCCAAAGTCACAGCAATAAAGAAAACGTGCAATGGAAACCAGTAAATGAAACGAAAATGTATGCTTACATAGGTTTACTGATAACAGTTGGGGCACTCAAGAGTAACAGAGAACCAGTGCGGATGCTACGGCAAAATGATTTCTGCTTTAGAAGGCCTATTTTTCCTGCGACGATGCCTAGAACGCGATTTTCGCAAATTTCATGTTTGTTGAGGTTTGATGATTACACCACAAGAACAGAACGACGTCAACATGATAAAATGGCACCAGTACGAGATGTCACAGAGATGTTTGTCAAAAACTGCCAGAAACACTACAACCCTCACATTTAACGATTGATGAGCAACTTGTAGCATTTCGGGGTAAATGCCCTTTTAGGGTATACATGAAAAGCAAACCCGCCAAATACGGGCTTAAAATGTGGATGCTTTGTGATGCTGAAACATCATATTGTAAAAACTTTCAAGTTTATTTAGGGAAGCAAGGTGCCGCTCCAGAACGAAACCAAGGCAAAAGAGTTGTTTTAGATCTAGTTTCATGTTTGGGCTCTGGATATGGAATTACCACAGCCAACTTTTTCACGTCACTGGATTTAGTTGAGGAACTACTGGTTAAAAAGATAACTTTATGTGGAACGTTAAGAAAGAACAAATCATATATTCCCATAGAATTTCTTTCTTCTCCTCAGAGACAAATTTATTCATCAATCTTTGGATTCCAATCGGAGGTGACACTCGTTTCCTATGTACCAAAAAAAATAAAAGTGTCACACTGCTATCGTCAGAACACAGAGATAAGGCCGTGGTAGACGATGAGGAAAAAAGACCTGAGATAATCAGTCACTATAACGCAACCAAAGAGGCTGTGGACACTTTAGATAAAATGGTAGCAGAGTACACCTGTAATAGGCAATCTAAACGATGGACTGCTGTACTATTCATAAATTTTGTAGATATAGCAGCGATAAATGCTTTTATACTTTGGAAACAATTTAATCCAGAGTGGAATAATCAGTACCTCGACCGAAGGAAAATATTCCTCTTGGAATTGGGAAAGGAATTATTAGAACCTCAAATTAAGAGTAGGGTTTCCAACGTGGAAATAAAAAATCGCCTTACAAGAGAAACTGTCAACATGATATATAAGGTATTGGAAGAAATTACCCCTATGGAACAAGGGATAGAATCAAATCAAAAACCACTACCATATGGCAGATGTCACCTATGAGTGGAAAAGGAGATAGAAAAGTAAAATCTATTTGTTATATTTGCAAAAAATCTGTGTGTCCTGATCATAGTTCTACAACAAAAACTTGTGATACATGTAAAACGTAATAATTTACTAATTTCTTTTTCTGTATTGTTTAATTAATAAAACAAGTTTTTGTGATATATGTTACTATTATTCATTAGCTAAAGTATTAAATATAACCTTTAATATAATATTAAAGCTTATTACATAAAAAAAAAGCTGGGGCGTCAAAACACCTCACCTGGTACCTGGTGTTTTCAAATTTACCCGGTATTAGGAAGGTTAAGATAATAAAAAACTACACCATTAGTTCAGCATGCCTAAATTAGTCTATATAATAATTTTCAGAAAAATCGGTCAACGGAAACAATTTTTCCCCTGGGGTTCTCTACCCTAACCGATGTATCGTATATGCAACCTACAATACTCATCTTGTTATCAAAGACATGAACACTTTTCTAATGTCAAAAAACTAAAAACTATGATTCAATTTCATTTCACAATTTGTTTTTTTTTATATGCAAACATTTATTGCAATTCATATGAATAAACATCAAACAATTTAATTGAGTGAACTCCTTGTTCAATCTTTCGCTGACACATTAAATTACTAGTGAAGTCAATGCTCTCC